>JAMKCH010000510.1:0-52308 GCA_023653785.1 Ophioderma brevispina | reverse complement strand
GGGGTGGGGAAATGTAAATAAAAAGTCAACATTTGGCCATATTTGTTTCTAGATTAGCTAGAGTAGCCAAACTTCAGTATGTTGTAGTAGGGCAGTAGGGCACATGTGTAGGTACATATGTCAAGATGCATATGAGGATCAGGTCCCTGCAACAGTCCACTTAGTCTGCCTGTATTGGAGCTCACTTATGAACTATGCATGTATACAATGTACACATATATTATTCAACACCCTAGAGCTGCACATACCCTTGGAGGAAAAAAGTCCATACACTGACCAATGGCGGTTTACCAATTTTTTGGTGTTTTTGACGCCCTAAACCTTTTTACTCGTTTTCTTGTTCACGCATCATATCCACCTTTAAATACAAGTTGGCCCCTCAGTGAGGGGCCCTCACCCTCAGGGTTAAACCTGATATCAGATTAACAGACTTTTGTTCATCCAGATTATTTAATCAAAGTTAAAGTTGCGCTTGTTTCTGTTATTTGAATTGGCTTTAAATGTGAGGATCAACAAATATGTATATTCATCGCTCCTCCTGTTACAAGCAATCCTTTGATGAACTCAGTCAAGCGGATGCATGTCCTTGGTGAGTTCCAAAATCTTATGGAGTAAGCATATATATAATATATATATCTATATATAATAGATATATAAAATTCATATAGAATATATATAATATATTAACATTATGGCAGAGAATGATATTGAGTCTAATAGCTCCAATGGATTAGATGATCTTTCTCGAGTCGTAGGAGCGTCCATAACATGTGCTTTCCTCCAGATCCTGTGGGAAATAAGGCAGCAATTGTAGAGCTTAAGAAGCCACTCCTTTGGTACTGGGCCGAAGATTTTCAGCTGCTCAGTTGAGTTGTTATCAAGGCCTACTGGCCTTTCGTGGTTGAAGTTTAGCGATACCGGTTTCCATGCCAGTTCGCCCATGTTGGAGGGGCGAGTGAAACCAGGGTCGCCTCTATACCTCTTACAGTCTAGTTTGATCTTTTTCGGCTTCTTGCTGCACTTGCCATTTAAAAGCAGTTGGTGGGCAACTTGGTTGGCTGTAACATTTGGCTTTGTGGAGGTTCTATTGGATCCTCTCGAAGATTTCGGATGGTAGACCATGTTTTCTTGCTGTTATGGGTCATATCGGTGGATTCAATTAAGGTATGCCAGGTTTTGATCTTTCTCTGGGAGATCCTCCCCGACACTTCCTCGGAAAGGATCAGCTTCAAACATGGCGGTAAACTCTTGATATTCTTTAGCACATTCCTTGGAAAGGTATATATTCCGTCCTTCAGCCTCTGGGTATGAATCTCCGGGCAGTCTTGATCACTAGTTGGGCAAACTTGGAGCAATCCTCTTCACGTTCTGATCGAGGTCAACCGTGAATCAGTCTGTTTTCCTATAGTTAAAATGACGCTTGAAAGCCACTTCGTTTGGTATTACTGCAACGTTGACTTGGATAATCTTGTAATCTGATTTCCTTCTACCATAGTCGCTTCTAATTATACGAGATCGTAAGTAGGGTGTAGAGTCTACACCCATTAGCAGGATATAGACTGATTGATTTGTATTTCTCCTTACAGCTCAGTGCCAAACATTCAATATGGAAGATGATGATTGGCTGCAGCGAGGCATTCTAGTGTCTAATCTACCTACCAGTGATGATGTTACAAGAGACAACTGGAGATACATTTCAGCAAACGCTCCAATGGCGGAGGGGATGTTGAGAACATCATCATGTTAGATGACTACACAGCTATGGTCAAGTTTAAAGAAGAAAAAAGTAAATTCCTTTGTTTTCGGATTGCAAAAAAGTATGGACAGTCGTGTCATATAAATACTTACAAAAATAAAAGTGGTAATATTATATTAGAAAGGCGTTTAACATAAACTGTAAAATATATGGGGAACTCTGAATGCCAATTTATTTTGTCTACGTGTATCATTATAATATGTTATATTATCTGTATGCAGCATTAGAATCTGTCCTATCAACAAATCCACAACGTTTACTGGATTCTATCCTAAACATCACCCGATACACCAAGTCCGTCGCTGAAGAACTGAAGACTGCCAGAAACCTTCATTTCAATCGATTTGGCAGTTTCCAGGGAAGCGAAAATGACGATGAGTCTGACGGATTGGAATCCGACGAACAATCGATACCCGAACAGTGTTCTTGCAATGATCTATTCAAGGTAGTGATTTATTCAGAAGTTATTACCCATGCTCTATGAGAACGATATAATTTAGATAATCTTTTCTTAATTATTGTAATACTCTTGACTTTAAGAGGTTTCGCGGTTTCAATTTTTGACAAAGCCAGATAGTTTTACATGTTCACATCCCTAATAGCACAAACCGGGTGGACGTTGGCTCAGAAGTTGGGTGCTCATCGAGTTTCATCGGGGGTACGTCTACGACGTCTTGTCGACGTAGGGACCGAATTTGGGCATACGTCTTAATTACCGACGGTATAGAACAGCGAACAGACTTCGGTTGGACGTCTCGCGGAAAAGTCCAGTGGCGGATTTAAGAGTCAGCAGTGTCAGCAGCTGCTGACATCACAGGGCCCCCCGAAAATATTGGTCTCAGGGCCCCCTCAGACACCCCCTAGTCGCACTAAAGTGGGACATTGCGTCACCTCACGACACTAAAGGGGACCCCGCCTTAAATTGCTGACAGGGCCCTTTTCCTTAAATCCGCCACTGCGAAAAACGTTGGGCTATTGGGAAAAATACTTTTCTTAAGATTTAAAATGCTCTTATAATTTATAGATTAATTCAATATCAATAAGGGCACGTATAATGCCATACGTTTGAACTGGGTCGGATAAAGAGGTGGAGGTGTGACATATGCGCGATATTTTTGTATCATGAAAATGATTTTTAAAATAAATATTCAAGCCACATATATAAATTTGGTATTAAATTAAAGCATGCATATAGGGCAACAAGATGCAAGTGATAGTTTTAAAAAAAATATTACACTACTTGCTTTTAATCACAAAAAATAGAAGTGGAGGATGAGCAGGCGCAGTATTTCATGAAAATTGAATATTAATTTATGCAAATGAAGGATAATCCCCAAGAATAACAAAGGATATGAATATTAGTTAATTTAAATAAGTAAAGAACTCATTATAACCTAATGAATAATTAAAATTTCCCCCTAACATGCGGGTTAGCGTTATTATTATTATTGTTATCAACCACTGGCAAAAATAATTACAACCCATTCAACATTATTTTAATACTTTGGTAAACGATTCGTATGTTTTTATGTTAAAACGCTTTATAATGCACTAAGATCTGTTTATTATTCCAATTACAGATATTTGATAAAGTTTCTGTTTCCATACCTTTTGGAAAACTCCAAGCTGGTCTGATAAGAAAAGGAATAACTCTGAATCGAATATCAGTACAGACTGGCATTAAATGGGAGGTCAACAAATCGCAAGAGACTTTGTTATTGTCTGGTAGTTATGATGAAATAAAGAAAGCGGCTGGCATGTTACAGCATTATACCAATGATGGTGATCTTCCGCAAAATGAATATGAATATGAGGAACCAAAGAACATGAGGATTAATGAAGACAGGGTCGAACTACCAGCCAGGTCTCCTCTGCCATCACCTTCGCGCTCTCCAATAAATAGACCACGGAAGATCCACAAAACAGAAAGCTACTCATCAGATTATGAGTCAGTTTCATCAAGCAGTAAACAAGAGATTGGAAAAAGAACATCAGTCAATGACGAATCTTGTGTGGAGCAGGGCAAACCAATACTAAAGCTTCGTCCTTCACAGACTGAAGGTAATCTTAACGAAGGAAGTTCATCGTCGCCATTGAAGCATGACAGTGCGTCTGTGTCTTCTCACCAGTCAGGAGGCGAGTCGCTGGATGGAGATTTGGAAACGGATGGTGACGTCGGCAGTAGTGAGCGATCAGGCCAGGCCACTCCAGACCTAGAAGAACCAAAAGTCTCATCTGTACAGAAAGAGTGGCCCAAGGCCAAGATAGACGTAGCCTGCTTGGATCCTAAAGCTATTCATTATTGAAGAGTAAGAAACATGATGTAGAAAAATCCAAGAACGATTTCAGTCAAATTCAGTAACTACTGATAAAGACAAGTGGCCTAGAAGTTAGGCGTGATGATAATTTGATCAGCAATTCAAAAAATGCGATACAAGATTTTCAAGCTCTTCTTGCACAAAATAAGAGAAGGATCCCGAAATACTAAACACTATGTTAAAGGATTACACCTTACTTATGGTGACACTAAGCGTATTTGTCAGAGAGCAAACAAAACGACAATCCAGAGGTAACAGTCATTTGGATGACGACGAGAGTATTCAAATTTATGGTACGAGTTCTTCACTTGAGAAAGCCAGGCGTGTTTTCAGCAAAAGTATTTGAGGGATACCAAGCGAAGCAAGATAAAAGTGAAGACCGCTAGGAGCTCAAATTCAAGGAGGTCAGCAGAAAGTATTGCAGCTGTCTGTGACAGAAGATACAACAGAGGTTATAGAAGGAGGCACAGAAAGTGGAACCCGTCAATATAACATACCCGTAGTGGCAAGGGGATGGACGACTAAAATTCCCCAATTTAAGTAGCTTGAAGAAGCTCCAAGCAAGAACGTCACAATAACAAGAAACGAGGAAACAAAACCCGTTAAAAAGTCCTCTTGACAAGAACAGAATCAGTGGATGTAACAAGAGATAAAATCGAGTCGTTTAAATAATAGATTGTCGGTGAATATTCAAATATCACCGCAATTCAAGCCCTGGAGATGGAAGGACAGGAAGGTTTCCTTACCTTATCTACGAAATGCGAAAACAACAGGAAAACGGGGTCGTTTAAATTCCACCAAAAACTGAAATCGAGCTCGACGAATCATCCGATAAAATATCAGCTAGGACGCCAAAGGCAAAGCAGGTAGTAGAAGTGTTGGACCACAAGATTCTTAATTTCATCCAATCCGTTCATTACAACGACATTAATGAACTTCAGAAGAAACACACAGAGTAACACTTGAAAGAAGGGAAATGGACGAGTTAAGATAAGTCAAATATTGCAGGGTATTGAGTATAATGACAGATTGCAAAAACCTGTGGACAACGTTAATCAATTTGATTCGAAAGATGTTGCAAAAGGCAAATTGTAACCATGGACATAGATTTGAGAGGACTTTGATGTAAAACAAAAAATCATGAACAACGTTATCGCCGAAGTAAAGGCGAAATAAAGCAATTCTTGTAACCGACGGTCCCGGATGTAGAATAGAATTTTATGGAGATAAGGACGAAGTCGACATGGCTGTAGAACCAAGCTTCGTGAAGCTGTAAATTGGGAAAAGTTGCAAAAACGCCGAGAGTAACGTGAAAAGCCAGTAGGAAAGCCACAAGTTAGAGAAGGGTTAAGAGTTTCCGATCGCAAAAGCACGCCAGACCCGAAAAGAAAATGATAGCAAGAGGAATACAATATAAAAGAAGCACACATATCACAGATGAAGCTGCGATGTTAGGGTTCATAAGTAAGACAAAATGAGCGGGAGTTTCGATCTTATATTAAAAACAAAATATAACCGGAAGATTTCCATGTGCCTAATCACCTTCGAGTGCCATGTGACCTGGATTCCCCAACTATACAAGCGAAAATTAAAAAATGAATGGGAATATGGAGAGACGATATGCGATTCAAAGAGGGGGCGGCTGGTTAAATGATCCAAGAGCGTACGGTGATCTTGAAGACGATTAATGCGCAGATGTCGTCATCCATGGTAGATACCGCAACAACGATCCAAGAGGAATGGAATTAGGGGAGACATGCATGAGATTCAAAATGGTTTTAGGCGGCTTGTTAAAATATCCAAGAGCGTATGGTTGATCTTGAAGAGCTAATGCGGAAGATGTCGTATCCGTGGTTAGTACCGACAAATCAAGGTGAATGGAATTGGGAGACACTGATGAGAATTCAAGCAGGGAGGCGGCTTGCTAAATTACCAAGAATGTAGGTGATTCAGACGATAAGTCCGTGGGACCCGTACAGCTGCGGACACTGGTCAGTAGTGACCCAGATGATGGATATGAAAATGAATCCGACCATTGGTATGACGGAGGCCTAAAATCAGTGGTGGCTGCCAATAGTGTATCTCAAGATTCGAGTAGTTTGAGAGCCAACGAATGTCCAATCACGGACACCTCATTGGAGCTGTGGTGGGAATTTTGATGACAGTGAAGATGAAAATCCTCCAGGAGATTTACTTATGACATCAGAATGTTGGAGCTTTGGACAGTTTTCCTGAAGAGATAAACGAATGCGGCATCATGGGGACTTTGACGACGTCGGTGGTTTCGAACATAAGAAATTTACGAAGGTGACATTCTTTGGAATTGTTTCGGTCATCGCCTTGCTCGGCAGATCCGTATTTGGAACTGAAACAGCCGCCGCTCGAGCCATCAAGGATGCAGCGGGTCCAGAGCTCGTTAAAGATTGTCAGAAATGGGTGCATTGCGTGGTGAAGTAGATCCATCGCGACCTGTTTGATACTCTGCGGGAATTTGACTTGCAGTCAGGTTTTACACGTAGTTCCACCGGATGGATCACCTAGGGAGATGAGAGGAGATAACCCATGGTAGGACATGTACATGGCGTGATGAAGATTGTGCACGCCCTCTGAAGCAGCGAGCATTGCAATGCCAGATATAGGGATTGGTACGTCTTAATGAAAAGACAAATGAGTATATTAGTAAATATTTAAACTAAATTGTCGATCCATTGTGCATGCATATGTAGGTGACGACTTATGTTAGGACTCGAGTGTATGAAGAATGAAAATATGCGAAACTGCCTGCGCATTTCCAATAAGCTCTGAATTTAAAATTGTATCAATTAAATTACTTGCAAAACGTATTGAATTCGATGGTCAAAAGTATTGCAACATGCAAAATATAAATTAAAAAAATTAATCCAATTGGATTTCTTGAGTTCTTGACTACAATTACATATAATAAGTAATGTTAAAAATTTGTGTTTCTTTTTTTCCAAAACAGATGTTATTCCCCAGAATCAAAAAACGCGAAAAAGGTTCGATTTATTGTACATTTCGAATATATGGCAGACTAAAAGAGCTTGCGAACGACAACGATTGTACTCCAGAAAGGAATGTAGAGACAGGACGGCAAATGGCTTAAAAAGAGCCACTTAAATGAATCCAGGGGTGTAGTAAGGGGTTTACCTAAAGGTTTAGGGAGAAAAATAGGAGTGGTGAACTGGATAAGAATTCAATTTAGCAGCTATTTTGAGTTATTTTTGGCGTCCCTGTGTCTGTAATCGTTCATCAGGGGTATAAGCAGCAAGTTATCGTTAGCCGCTTTTTTAACCCGCTATCAGAGAACATGGCAATTCAAAATAAATATTTTTCATTCGATTCTGGAAGAATAACATCTGTTTGAAAAAAACATCTTATACCATTTCAATACGTCGTGTGTAGTTATGAACCCATGGTACAATTTGAAATCAATTTGTGATTTCGGAATTTTTTTTCTGCATGATTGCAACACTTTTGGCCAGTGTGTATAGTGTTGTTCCTCATGCGAGTACAAACAGAGTAATAAACTGAAAGTTTGGTGGAAATTGATTTTATTGGGTGTGACACACAGGTAAATACGCATATTGCGGAGTAATTAAAACTTAGTATGTAGAATTCAACCATCGTGTCACAGAGAAACGTTTTGGACAGCGCGATAGTTGGGAGGGAGCAGAAAAAGTAGAAAAAGAAATATGTGGCCCGATTCACTGTTCATGAACGAACTAAAATAATCTGGCCTTCAATCTTGACATCACTATTACAAGGAGAGTGCAAAGACGTTTTTGTTCATTGGTAACCCAAAAACAAGGGCCGCTCAAAATCAGTTAACATTCAACTCACTGTTAAACTGAATAACCCCTGAAGCAAATACGATTATTGAGAATTTTTGAGAATGTAGTATAAATGCGCTTAAGTGCTTGAATGCCTTCTCATTAAGCCTAGAATGATTTTTCTTGCTGTCGCACTACAAGTTTCAATAGATTAGCGTGGAATTGAATTTCCACCCACTGCACATGCCCCTCATCCAATGCTCATACCTTCGGAAAAAGTACTAGAGGTGACACGATGGGTTGCTGAATTGAAATCTCTATAGGTCTAATTAATGTGCGGAAGACTTAAATACGTAGATACGACTTAATGTTGCACTTACATGATAGACTGTTCCATTTTCTCAAAACAGGCTTCCTACAACATGCGAAGGCCATTTTGGAGTAAAAGCAATGGGTTAGTGTTTTAGATGGAAAAATTTTATGCAATTCCAAATTTCTGGGTAGACGTTTCATACAGGGGAGTAAAAAAAAGTACAACCAAATTGAGCGATTTTTCATGAAAAACCCTCTGTGGCTATTCATATATTTTCTATTGTTTTTTTTTTTTTTTTTTTTTTTTTTTTTTTTTTAATTTTGGGGAAAAAAATTACGAGAATTAAAAAATTGATTAACGCGTTAAAAAGTTACAGTTGCGGAAGTGAAAGTACCCGATCTGAAAGACCAAACAAGTTACACGCTAGAGGTAACCCAAAGAGTACGATTGTTTTACTTCAGCTTTGGATTGGGCATACTCCTCCATTATTAATAAAAAGCGGGGAATAAAATTTTATCTTTCTTTCCTCCCCTCTCCACTGTTTTTTCTTCTCTTTCTTTTTTTTTTTCTTGTCTCTTCCCTTTTTCTCCCTTTTTCTTCTTTTTCTTTTTTTTTTCCCTCTCTCCTTCCTTCTTCCCCCTTTCACCCCATCCCGCTCTGTTACAACTCTCATCCCTTGTGGCCTTCGGTCCTTCTAACCTCGCCCTTCCCTCCATCTTCTTGGTCTTGTGGGTGTGTGTTTTGTCTTGGGAACAGCAGTGGACCGGTGTTAAAAACCAGCCTGTGGGTGAGGCGTGGGATGGCAAGAGTAAGGGTGGGACCGCACTCAAAATCTTTGCCCACTCCTGGCCCAATAGAGATCAGAAAGTAATAATGATAGTATTGACAGGTTACCGTGTTCACACAGTTGCAAAAGTGTTTTAGTGATGCCCAAAAGTAAATGGTTCCCATCGCTGGTCCCTACCTCCCCAAATGAAAATGTTGGCTAATCGTGAGGTAAGGACTTAAAATGAAAAAGATATCAAAAAATAATATTGATAAAACCAATTTGGACTTGAGCAACAAAAAAACATATGCAGAAATCTTTTTTTTATTCTTTTGATTCAAGTAGCAACTTCCACATTACCTGCATACGGAGGATAACAGATAAAGCATTAAAATGTTCCATTTTAAAAATATACTTTAATTTCATTAAAAAGTATTCTTTGTTATTATTCAGCACGTGTCCTGCGGAGTATTTGAATACGACGCCAAAAGAAATCAACCTTTCCATTTATTTTGAAGCCCTCACGCTGCGCAGTAATGAGTTCCTCATGTGTGCAGTCAGTGAGCAATTTGTTCGGGGGAGAAAATGGATACCTTCCAAAAATACTGTAGCATTTGAATGTTGATCGATTTTAAAAAATTTAAAAATTATTGTTGAAAGCTGATAAACACAACCTATCTAACACAGAATTAATTTGGTAAATGCGTTAAGGTGTCTTCATAAAAAAATCCCTATTGGTTTACTGTTCTGACTCACCCTGTATAGAAAGTCCCACTGATGCAAATGAGGTATGCCATTCATTCGTCAAGCGCAAACGTATTACAGCGCTGACGGAATCAATTGTAAAACCTCATTGCATCAATGGACTTCTATATGAAACGTCTACAATTTTTGGTCCCCAAAAGCCTGAATTTGAGAGGAAATGTGACTACTTGCATAAATAAAAATGGCCGCTATTTCCATTTTTAAATAACTCAAAAGTGAAGGCTTGTAATGACTTCATTCTTGTGTCTATCCAATTGTTTTCAAAGGAATACAAAGATCATTAGTTATCGCCTTAGGTCAATTAACAGTTAATTTGCTTAAAAAATTCAAAATGGGGTGGGCGTTGTTACATTTCCACAATATTTTTAAACATTTTTTATGTAATCATAAGAACAAGTTAGGTATTCAGCGCTTATATTTCTTTTTAAAGGGAATTTTATCTAGCTTTGAAAGATAGCAGATTCAATGTAATTGGAGGGCAGTCGGGGTCAGATAGGGTGGGTTGCCTACGGATGAGGCATGTGTTGAAGTATAGAGATTTTGGATGTTCGGGGCTTTTGCATTTACTTTGTTTTAGAGCCCCTTTGAACCCTGCCATGTATTAAGATAAATAACATATCATTTGTTTGTTAATTTATGTGTCATTCATTTTGACTCATACAACCGTTTAAGCTATGGATGATAATGAAGGTAACAATTAGATGCCGCCAAAATGTGTATTTTTACATCAAAATTTCACTTTCCAACCCTATGACACTTATGGCACCCCGTATATGCACATACAAGTTGAATTTGGGTCTTCCTTACATTTGAGATTTACACAATACATAGTTTTATAGGTATCTCAAAACAATGAGACTTACTCTCATTCAGTGTGAAAAAAAAAACCCCGTGTAATATTGGGTAGTTTCAAGCATGTAAACACATTTTGCTCCCAACTCATGGCGCAGGACCTTAGTAGCATTCATTGTCCATGTTGACAGTTAATTTGCATAAAATTCAAAAGGGCAGCTATTTTAAAGTATGCAAATTATGTCAATATATGGATTATACCTTAACAGATGATCAGTTGTGTCTCTGACTCTGAAAACATATGCATAGAAATAATGAGTCTTACAGCTAAATCTTGAGTTACGTACAAAACCATGTTAAAGGCGGCCATTGTGAATTTATGCAAACTTAGGCACACTTCCCCTAAAAATTAGGGGGCCAGAAGATTTGAAATCAGCATAAGAAAATTTGCATGTAAACACTATTTCAAGTGCTTTTTACTCAAAAATGCCTTCGACTAGTTTCTTTTGACAGAAATGGAACAGTCTATGACGAACTTTCGTATGCAACGATCATTGATATTTTTCAAGTGTATGTTTCAATTCATGGTGGGAGTATTGAGGCTTATTGTTTTCTAAAAAAGCGCAGATATGACTTTTTTGCACTACGACTTCAAGATGTTGGATTGCAAATAGGATATAGTTCAATTAGTTAAATTCTTAGTTGTATATTGATACTTCGTTGCCTCATATTGTACTGCAGCATATGATTCACATTATCATTTGACGTAAAACCACTACATACTTTTATGAATTTAGATTAACTGCAAGTAGATGATCGACCTACGCAGAATACCTTTTCTCGACGATTTTGTTCGTGTTATTTGTCACCACCACAGGACAAAGAAGGGACCATGCTTTACAACCATTTAAAATAGTCGAGAAAATACATCCTTGTGAAAACGCTAAAAGCTGTTTTCACATCGGAGTCTTCTAACCCCAGATACAGCGCCTTTTTCAACAACGTCAGCAGGATCCTTGTCTTCCAGCGTAACGCAATCGCAGACGACGAAGCACTTTACGTATACGACGGGTGGGCAAGACTACAAAGGCAACGCATCCAAAGAGAAATCAAGCCGCGAAAGGAACACAGGATAGGCAACACCTCAAAGAACAGACGAGAAACGGTTTGAAAATCGTATTTTATAAGGGTTCCATGGCAGCCAGATTTGACAAAGCTGGAGAAGACGATGTCAAAATGCCTCCATTATGCGCAGTAGATGAGATGATGCCACTAAATGCCCAGTACTGCCTAGATTCAGTCAAGAAACCATCAGCCACTCTGAAATGCAAGCTAACGTTCTGCAAGCCGTGTCGGATCAGTCTGTTAACCACGCAATGTCAAAAACTTGCCCCGTGGTGTAAGGAACCATTTGGAAAAGGGCGACGAACCAGAATTATGCCACCAGGAAAGATGGATGTGAGATACGATAAACTACAAGATTACCAGGATATCGCAGGCGTGCGCAGATGGGGGTCAGATCATCATAACCTACCGTTTTAACAAGTGGCGTACAAGGAGAGTAGCAATGAGAATCTGCTAACCTTATAAAGACTACTGCCATGAAATGCAGAGAAGGCACTACTAACATCAATTCTATTTTGGGAGGGTTGTGCTTCAATTTATGCCCTTCAAACTACATACCTGTTTCTAAATCTAAAACAGTGGTTGTAAGAGGAAAGTTATTATTGCGAATAGGTGAATATATCCACTCAATAAGTATAATGCAAATGATCTTGATGACTTCGGGAGTGTTCCCATTATTTATGTCAAGGGAAATGAGATGTGAAGGGGGGAATACGAAATATGTGAGCTTGGGCTTGAACTTTTGAAATCATCTTAGAACTTAACTTAATATGAAAGGTACAGCTTCAACACAGCGGCCCAATCAACAAAAGTGGGTATCATTTAATGTATCTGTTGAGTGGTTTAATATTCGATAGCTATGATCTCTGCTATAATGGTTTTACCACAGATTTTAATCTTGGTCCACGAGCATTTACAACAAAAAACTAACTTCCCATTATGTTGCGTTCGTAATTTGTCATCATGGTTTGAATTTTTTATAGCTATACTGACAATGTTTTAAATGTCTGTCTGAAGACATGGACTCATTTGTTACTTTTTTTCCTCTAGGGGCGAATGTACATGTGTAATTTGCTTTGTGAATATGGTTACTTGGAATGTGCATGATCACTTTTGGAAGTTCACATGCCTATAGAACTCTCTATATGTATATAGCCTGTAAACTAAGGTATTACTTCAACAAACTAAACGGACGAAGAATTGAAATAATGTTAATGAAAATCCCTTTTGCAGCCGTTGCACCCCAATCCAGGCCGCACATACATGGCACCATCTCGTACTGCCTACCTACCTGATACCCCAGAAGGACTGATGTTCCTAGGTCTTCTGAGAGGGGCTTATTGATAGTCTATGCTGACATTCACCATGGGGCAACATCTTCGACGTGGGACAGCAAGATGTTATTATGTTGGAATGATATTCATCACAAGACGAAAGGTCACTGGTGTCCGGCAAAGGAGTTCTGTTTTGTTTTGCTTTGGTTCTTGTTTGTGTTGATCCGATAGCATGGTGGTGTTTTTGTATGTGCCTGTGTGTGTCGTTCGCATGAGTGTGTTTTTTTGGTGTTGACCTTGCTATGTACGATAAAACAGTATGTAAGCAACATCAGGTTTGTTGATCAGTAAATAAATAGCATTGTACATCTAGACTTAGCAGTATTGTTTCTCTAAAATGATTTCTTTTTATTGTTTGCTTTTGTTATGTGTTGTGTAGTATATACCCAAGACATGCTCGTTTTATGTTCTTTCTTTCGCATTCCACCCTTACTAAAATATACTGTCCTCTGTGAACATGATAATAGTAATCGTTTAATCGTTTCTTTTCTGGGTGGAATTGCCCCAAGGTTTTTGACCAATCCCATGAATGCAATTAATGTGCCTAACTTACTGTAACTAACACATGGCCAGTAGGGCCTAACTTAGGGATAAAGTGTTGAAGAAGTTTACGAACCACAGACATTTCATGATCATGCCCAATAATCACCTAATTCTAACAAAATGAGTGTAAAAGTGTATCAAGAAATAGGATTTTGTGGGATCCTATGACCTTTTATGAGGGGAAATTTCCCAAAACTGGTGCATGTGTGGGATGAACTCCATACAACCCCTCGGATTGCAAAGAAAAACCGAACTGCTGAAAAATATCAACTCACTTACCAACTAATGTATTTTGTCATGATGATCTCGACAACCTGATGGGTTACTACCAATTTCTGATATTGATCTTGTTTGTCTTCTCTACAGCCACGGTTATCCCGATCCCACATATCTTGCCAGGGTGAGGGAAAGAAACTGGAAGGACCAAGGGACACTTATAAAACACCAGAGGGCACAAGAACAGAACTTGTTTTTTTCAATTTCATACAATTTTTGGAATATCTTTTTGACACGATTATTTGCAGCGTGGGAACACGTACGAGGGAAGGGAGAAGTGGGTCGAACCCCAAATTTGATGAAGGATGGGGGAAGGAAGGTATATTTAACGCCCGCTGCGCCATTAAGTGCAAGAAATTTCAAATTAAATAATTGTTTTGACCTCAAAATAATTGCAACAGTTTTTGGTGTTGGTCATATTTAGAAGAGAAAATGATGATAGAATAAATATCGACAATTCTAAGTAAAAGTAAGTTGGTAACATGTATTTGCCAAGGAGGCACGGCGTTGTACAGGGGGAAATTATAAAGTAGGTAGGGTTTGTAATTGAAATCACATAGTCAACATTTTGGTCCATGTCCTAAGGATAAAAAGGTATCGTTAGCCCTATCTGTGGGTTATCGTTTAATAGTTATAGGGCAGTAAAGGTTCAACAATTCTTCCTGGGGGTAACATTTTCGTCCATAATCTCAATTCTTTTCAAAATGTCCCACATTTCTTCATTATAATCCCAAGAACCACGGAATATATATATAATACGTTCACTCATTTCACCTATTGGTCACGTAATTAGAGCTCAAATGGTAACCTGGTGTACATATCCTACGGGGTCATTATGCTTACTATCTAATTTCACAACATACAAAAATCAAATTGCCCGTGTCCAAATGACAGAGCAAAATATGCATTTTTCTCTTCTCTTATAGGAATGACCAGACAAACACTTGAGACTACTTTCGTCAAAATCGGAGCACTCGAAAGGATTACCACACGAATGACTTCACCGTTATGATCCTATATACGTCTCGTGTTAGGTTATATATTGTTTACAGCGTGCATTATTTTTTCACGAATGCACTGGGCTCTGTCCGATAATGCACGGTCGTCAGATAATAAATGCCGGGTCATCAATATGCACGGTCATCAGATAATTTGCAAAAAAACGCGGTCACCACAAGTCACAACTGCTGGTAGCAACTATAAATACCGTCAATCACTTGATTCGACTTCTGCTCAATATCAAGTATCATGTCTGCATCGTATATATACCCTCTACAAACTTAGTATCTACAATCTATGTGTCAGAGTCCTGAAATGCGTACATCTTAATTAACGAGAACAAGCTTTTTTGTACATCTACCATGGCGATAGTTTGACTTAAATATTGATCTTAAAATATAAAAATCCTTATGGTATAATTTGCAAGTTTCGAAGCCGTCAGAAAGTTCTAGAGCTGCTAACTTATAGTGACGTCAGCGCGAGATTTGTTGGGCGCAACAGTAAACCGCACACGCTGTCTTAAAGCGACGGCGTTTTTACTACACTCGCGCACAAAGATGGCATCCTGACGGCTTGCGTAAAAGCTACGTCAATGTTATGACATTAACGAACGGAGGTAGAGAAATGGCCTATCTCATGTTGCTATTAAAAGGACCATAAGAATTAAGTATATTCAAGAAACCCAAAAATTCACAAATAAAATCGTTTTCAATGCAGAAACCCGTTCACGTTTTGTTACATGCATGTCTGCGTTGGTCTTAAAATCTAATAGGGGAAAGCGGTAATGCGACGCGGGGTAATCCGAACCAGCGATTTCGCTATATTGCGAAAGGGGAGACGTGTACACCCTATGGTGTAGCTGCCTTAGGATTAATTCAAATGTAACTGAACCAAAAAGGAAACTCGTAAATTCTCGCGAGGAATTCAAAAAAACTTTTTAGTGAAAATGAATTAGAAACATCTATTTGGATGAAATATCAATCTACCAAGAAGAGAGAGAAAGGGGTTTAATAGTTTACAGCAACTATTGTTCCTTCACATTGAAAATCATGTACAACAGGGGCCGTCCATGAAGAAGTTTATGAAAGGAACGAGGATTACAAACTTCACCTGGTTGGGGGTAATCCCGAAGACCGTTTCATGGCAACCAAAATAGGTGTGTCCATCTCATCTACTTAATTTGAACTCTCATCGAGTTTTCAATAGACATTTTATCATAATGTATGTTGTAAGAACAAAAAATTGATTATTTTGTCTCCTCAAAGTGGCGCCATTGAAAAAACACGTCGGCATTAGCAGTGAGGTGTGGGTCATCCCGAACGACTGCCATTTTTTGGGTTTGATTCATAACTTCTTTTTAACAGGTTTGAGTTAAGAAAACATGTGTTAGTTAAGAGTTTCGATGACACTTTTTAATGTGATATGGTATTCTTTACAAACCTTGTTTTACAGAACTATTGGCTTCAATCGGAATGGGTGTTCGGCAATTACCGATTACCCCTACAGTGGGCGTTGGATTGGTAGAAGAAAATTATAGCATTATATGAAAATCGGCACTGAGGGGTTGTTTTGAAAGAAAAGTAAGGGCAGTGCGGAAAGTGTATCTTTCTTTCAAGTTCATTGACGGCGTTTGACATCACTAATGGGTTTGTTTTGAAATGGCAGGGCAGGTGCGAGAAAGATTAGCACTGTAAGGGTCTAGAGTAGGTCTGATCTTTCTCGCACTTTCCAGTAATTTTCTAAAGACAAACCTACTCACAATGATTGCGCAATGTCTTTTTGACACTATTTATAGAGTATAACTTCGGACATGTTGGAGTGTTAGAAGTGTTTTCATTATTTAAAAACTACCTCAAAATTTTGATAAATTACGGTAATTATTTTAATGTTAATGTAATGATATGATACTATTGTTTTTCAAAGTATATGACGGATAAGGACCACCTCAGTGCATTCGACAGGATAATTGCACTTGACCGTAGGGTCATGCAGGCAGCCCTCGACCCTTTCGGGTATCGGGCTGCCTGCACTGACCCATACGGTTTTCGCGTGCGAGTATCCTGTCGAATGCAGAGGCTAGGTCCGTATCCTTATCATAATTCTGAAAACTATGACCTTAGTATTGTAAACTATACCTCTCTTTAATCCGTATGAACAGATGAATAGTTGTTTCTCAAGGTTCAAACAAACGAGCTAGTAAACGTAGAGCGCCCTGCTCAAGCAAGGAAGTGAAGTCGATCAGCAGCCATGAGTATACTTACATCGTCTGCTTCCCGGGTCTGCTTCATGATCTGATTTTCATGAAAGCCGGTGTTGTAACCAATTGATATCAGTGACCGTACCACCATACCAAAATTCATATCATCGCAACGCACGGCCAAGTTTACCACAAATGACCCGGTGACCTTTGACCCCAAATGACCCCCGAAAACGTGATCACTAAAACTCGTACGGCGAACTCTACCACCACACCAAAAACTCATATCCATAACGTCAAAAGAACCCGGCCAAGTTACCAATTAATGGACCCCTGGATGACCTTTGACCCCAAAATGATCCTCGAAAACGTACCACAAACTCGTACGTCGGACCTCTACCACCATACCAATTCATATCCGTTATTTCAGAGGACGGCGAAAAAGCATAGCCGGAACAAACAAACCACAAGTTGCTTTTTTTTAGTAATATTATTTATATAACGAGTGCATAGCGCACCGCGATGCGCGCGGGACCCCGCTAGTCGTAACCACATAATGACCCTGGCTGAACACCTTGACCCCATGACCCCTCGAAAACGTGACCACAAAACTCGTTCGTCGGGAAGGCTCTACCACCATACCAAAATTCATATCCGTAAGTTAAAGGACGGTGTGAAACGCATAGACGGACAAACCCCAACAAACAAACAAAGTTGGTTTTTTTAGTAATATAGATATTGAATGGCTTGAGTATGATACAAGAATAAATTGCACGAGCTAGAAAATTGTAACGAGTCGAAGACGAGTACAATATTTTTATAGCGAGTGCAATATATTTCTGTATCATACGACACAAAGCCATCATATGATTATCTAAAATCAGGCGACTCAACCCAAACCTTGCATTGACAATAAGGTTTATCGTAATCGGAACCGCCAATGCGTTCATGGGGCCGAAAAAGATGCAAGAGCGCCGCACGCGGTCGCTGTCACTCTAGCAGACCGTTTGTTACATAGACGAACTACGTAATTTGCGTGGCAAATGCTTAAAAAATTCGTCTCTTTAAACTTTTTAGGACCTTTTTATCACCCTAAGTGGCGATCATTTCGCTTGTTTTTTATTGTTTAAGATTCGGAGATGTACCTTAAAAGGAATATATGGGTATTTTTTTAGTGTTTTTAGAATTTTTAATGACGCTTCTCTTGCGTGGTTTCGAAAGTGTTTTACAGAAATTCACATTACTCACACTGACAACATTACATCATTTTGATCGGCCAAGGCTTAATATATCCTTACTCTTTTTAAACTCTTTTATGACTTTTCATCATGTTATGTGCATATTATAGCTATTCTTGGTTGCAATAATGACGGCCGATTATCATGAATGAAGAGATATATGGTTATTTTGTTCCGGTCACTTAACAACTTTTTAACGAAGCTTCATCTTGGGTCTTTTGCGATGCCTATGCTAGGCTGGAGATGACTGGTGGATTATTGGGGGTCCTTAGTAATTGTATATGCCCTGTTTATGTAAATAAAAAGTAGCTAAAAGTTACTATTGGATAACTATCGATTTTGTTAACGTATAAAAAATCGTATTAAAAAAAATTAACAACCGGATTTTTAAAATAATTTCAAAACAATAAATAATAAAATTAAAGAAACATTAGTGTTAGTGTTACTAAATAAGGCCATGCACTGTCCAAGATAGTTTTATTTAAAATGGCATATCGGGCTCGACAATATTGTTTCTATCTTATTATTTTTAAACAACATTGCGATATCAAAATTAATTAAAGGAAACTAGCCGAAGAATCCGGTACTTTGAACTAAAATCGAAAGGATAGGCAAACAGAAATGATTCAGTGTTCACGGGTGCAATATGGGGGCTTATAACTTGGTATTAGCTGATATTCGAATGGTAATATTTTATTATGTCGTAGCGTATTGTGGTGTGGTTACACTGTTTTCTTCGGGGTAAATTCTGAAAAGGGCTTTAGATAGGGCCCCAATTTTGCCAATTATGTGCCATATGTACCGACAGAGTATTGGAGAGGCCAAGCCAACTCACAAATAAAAAGATGCTATCATTCTATCGCGTAGAAATTCTGCCGGAAACACGTAGCTATATCGAGAGCAATATTTCCCTAATTAGGGTCATGAGGTGAATATTCAAAATTGTATCTAAATTTCTCAACTTGTACAATCTATTCTCGTGATCAAATTTGTTAGAATTTTGGATGATTTGGAAGGCCGCCGAGCGAGGGGATTGCCGACTCCATATATACAGGCGTATTAGTTTCTGTGCGTAACACAGCGGCGATCGCAGATAGACACTTCCGGGTTTGTGTTTGCCCCTTTTCGATCCCATCGTGCTTTGCGGTAGAGCGCCATCTGTTGATATTTACCGATTACCATATGGGTCTATGTTGTAGTCCAATTGGCGAGTCTTGATCAACAGGATCAAACACTACAGTATACCAGTTGAACGAGTCTCATTGATGTCGTTCTAAAATGCCGTATGCGATTATATATTCAAAAGAATATTGTTTTGATCCCGGGCACTTTGACCAAACAGTACCATACAAAGTTTCTTGTACCAATCGGAAGCCTGATATAAATAATAATACATATTATTTACAAAACTACGATTTCCTGTAAACAAAAGCCAACATTTCTAAAAAATAATCGTCGTTTTGGTTGATATGTTCATTGCCTTTATTTCAAAGCATGAGTTTTAAAGTCTGACTCAGAGATTCGAAAAACTATTATTTTTTGTGTAATAATGAAAAATAGTTCAACTAGAACTAAAGATAAGTAAACCTAAAATGCACAAGTCCGAAAATTTGAGCTGAATCGGATTTTCCGTTTGATGCAGTAAACCATTATGGGTAGTATTACGTCACATAGGATATGTGTATAATAATTTCGGATACGGAATTTTAAAACAAAATTGTGATTTTCTATATGAAGGAATTCGATTTAAGCTAGCAATTTCCCACAGTTGATTAGTATATGGACAAGCTTTATGTACATGCAAAAAACACGATTTTGTTTGGAATTGAGGGCGCCTCCTCAGGAAATCTCTGAGTCGGCCTCTTTAAGTGATTGAAACAAACTGGCAATAACTCTGCCAACAGTCAGCGCTCTTCTTTTATCAAGCTCGTTGGTTTCAAAACAATTTACACCCCCTGTTTGACAGGTTCCCATTGTTGATTTTCTGACTTTTGACCCATTATTCTGTAACAATTTAGAAAGTATGATAACACAAAAATGGTTTCGTGTTGCATTTTGTGTGGTAAAAAAAAAACAACTTTTCTGCCACACAATCAGCTTTATCAAGGGTTTTTGTGGCTCATGTAAGATTCACTTGCAAGTTTGTTTGGTTGAAAATGTACAAATGCACACAAGTTGTTGAGCGTGATGGTCAATGCACGCTCAACAAACATCTATGTAGTACGCAGTGTAACCATCGTTCCTTATTTTCGCAGGGTTTTACATTATTCTGCTGAGCCTGATGAAAACCGGACTTATCATATTATTGAGCTTAAGAATGTTTTTCACTTCAGACTTGTAAGAGTGTAAAGCAAAAGGACAACTGATTCAAAGCCGATATGATTGAGTTAAGGTCCAAATACAAATACATGTATACATCTTCGCGTAGGATATTGAAATCAATGACTTGATGTGAATAGTGTGAAACTAAAGGTCAAAAATGGAGCCTGATGTTATCCAAAATGTATATGCTGAGGTTTTGAGAAAGAGTCATTGATACCCACGCCACTGGTTCTATCTGACAATACGAATCACTGAAGTACATTGTCTTGTACTCCAAATAATTTCCAAGGTGTTTGAACCAAAATATTATGGCACACGGTGAAGAAGGACTGTCTCAAAATTGAGAGCATTAGAGAGATACACCTCGCGTTGATTGATATAAGGACATATGGATCTTGGGAATCATAAGAGCAGTTTCTGAAGAATGGGCTTTTTATAAACAGATTCAAGTTGCTTCCTGAGAGTGCTATTCTCCATGTAGTCGTGTGTGGGTTTTCATTTACACTCTTGTTTTTCATTGAGATTGGAAAGAAATGAGAGATGGGCTTCTGGTTTTAAGTTTTAGGTTGTTGGGATCTAGGGGAGGGTTTGTATAAGGGGTTTACGGTGGAAATGTTTATCATTTTGATGAAAACTCCGCAGAGAAGTGCTTGATTAATACTACGAGCGATGTTTGGAATAAAAGATTGTATTCTATGTAACATTAACCATGTGGGCACAGGATCTAGGACAGCATGACTTATGGATGCATTATTGACGAGCTCTCGAAAATCCTCATGATAGGAGTGTGCGAGTCTATATTCGAAGGTGGATCGTGATCAGTGAGATCACTTCCACGAGCATCGTTGAAAGCACTATGGACACATTTTGAAGAGCGCCCCCAATCTTTCAAAAAATTTGAATATTTTGGCACTAGAGTTACGTGGTAATTGTCTCGGGAACTATACCTGCGAACGAGATGCTAAAAAATGTGTATTTCGTCATTAAAATAAGCGATTTTGTAATTAGAATTGGAATCCTCAGATGGATATAACGGCAGCAGACGCTGGAAATGCTACGTTTATGTCGTACATATGAATAGTGCCAAATCGAGAAAATAACCTCTAAATTGACTTGCCTGAACTAATAACACAACTAATGGATGAGCGTAACCACGTACGTGGCGCTATTCCCGGCTATTTCACATTAGAAGGCCGTTTCCAGAAGCCGTTGAATTATTATACGGGATCCGAATAATCTATTATATTAATACTGGTGGTCTGTCTGTCTGTCTATCTGTCTGTGTGTTGACCAGAGTCTATTTATCGGAGACGAGGGTCGTTCACGGTCCTGAAACTGGTGGGCGGGGTTGCCCCTTGACCGAACGAAGGACAGAGTTGTATTGGTAGTGGATTGTCCAAAGGTCATCGGGGGTCATTCAAGTTCAAAAGCGGTTAAAATGGAACGCAGACTATTGCTCGGAGACCGAGGCGGCTCGCCACACGTTCCTGAAACTTGGTGGTGGGTGCCTTGGACTTCCGAAGAAAGGGTTGTATTGTTAGTGGATCAAGCGGTCATCGGAGGTCATCATAGGGTCAAAAAGAGGTTCAAATGGGGTGGGTAAACGTTGGTGTGGCCATGAAAATTGGAGGGTGGGTTTGATTTTTGATGCCCGAAAAATTTTGAAGGTCACAAAAGGTAGCAGGGGTCATTCAAGGTCAAATGAGGTTAAAAAACGTTGGTTTTCTGAGACCGAGGGTCGCACGTTCCTTGAAACTTGGTGGGTGGATGCCTCTTGACCGTCCGAAGGAACCGAGGTTGTATGGTTGTGGATTAAAGGTCTCAGGGGCGTGTCAAGGTTTCAAGGGGGGGTAAAGGAAACGGTGGGTATGGACATGGAACTTGGCGGGTGGGTCGATTTTGATACAGGAAATTTTGAAGGTCACGAACAAGGTCACAGGGGGTCAGTCAGTCAAATGCGGTTAAACGTTGGTTTCTCGGAGACCGAAGGGCGCACGTTCCTGAAAAACTTGGTGGGTGCGGTTGGCCTCTGGACCGTTCCGAAAAGAACCGAGTTGTCTTGGTTAGTGGATTAAAGTTCATCAGGGGTATTCAAGGTCAATGAGTCAAATGGGGTCAAATGGGATAAACATTGGTGTATGACATGAATGGGAGGGTGGGGTCGGGTCGATTTTTGATGCCAAAAATTTTAAAGGTCATGACATTGGGTATTAGGGGCATTAAAGGTCAAAGAAGGTCAAAGGTTTAACCTTTGGTTGTATCCATGATGAAACTTGGTGGGCGGGGTCGATTGTTGATGCCGAAACTGTGAGTCACGACAAGGTATCAAGGGTTATTCAGGGAAATGAGGTAATACGGTGCTGGACATGAAACTTGGAGGGTGGGGGTCATTGTTGATGCCGAAAAGTTGAAGGTCACAACAAGGTCATCAGGGGTCATTCAAGGGCAAATGAAGGTAAACGTTGTGTATGGACATGAAATTGGAGGGTGGGGCTGATGTTGTGCCGAAATTTAAGTCACAAAAAGGTCAATTAGACGGGTCATCAAGGTCAAGGAGCGTCAAATGGAGTAAAATGTTGGTGTATGGAATGCAACTTGGGGGTGAGAAATTTAAGGTCACAACAAGGTCATCAGGGGTCATTCAGGTCAACAGAGGTCAAATTGGGTAAACTTTGGTGTAATCCCAGATGAAATTGGTGGGCGGGGCTATTGATGATGCCAAAATTGTTTAAAAAGTCCATTGACGAGGTCATGAGAGGTCATTCCAGGTCAAAGGCACCGCCACCCTGGGGTCATTATGCCAGGTGGTGATCGCGAAACCCAAGGTGATCGCGGAAAATACGGGGACCGCTAGTATTCTAATTACAAATTACTTCGTTTGTGACACATAGAAATTTTCGAGCTTACCTTCACAGAGTATAGTTTACACCAGTTACCCATGCAACCGTGTAAAAATCTCAAAATTTTTTAAAAATTGGGGGCGCTCTTCAAAAACTGTGCTAATATTGGCTTTAAGAAGCCATGATTAATGATGATCGTGGGCAAACAAATTATCGTTAAATGCGAGCAAAACCAATTACATGCTGGTGGGATCATTCCTAAAAATACTTCTAAATCTTTAAGACAAGAACTGAAACGTGTTAATTGGCCGAAAAACAGATGTAACGGCTACAAAATCTGTAATGTTATACTTGATAATGTATTATTAGAGAGAGTTGATGAACACTCAATTCTTTGGGTTTCATCGATGAACTCAACATCCAAAAAAAAAACCATCGTAAAATCAAATAAGCAAAATTTTCTATAAATGTGGGTATATACTCTCCAACGTAAATCCTTTGTACACGACATATATTGTACTCTTAAATATTGCACTTATAATATTGGCCGTAGCATATATATGAGTGTTTTAAATGCATGTTATATTAAAGTCATTCCAAATAAAGTTATTAAGAAATAAATATTTGACCATACAATGGACTGTAAGTTTCAAATATGCATAGATTTCATATTGGGCCATTATTCTCTAAATTCCTTTCTCTAAATGTATTTGATACATATAAGCTTGAACTTGGCATTTTTATGATAACAACTATACTAAAAACCGATTACCAAAACCTTTTGCGACTTGCTTTGTAAAACATGCCGCCAACATACGTAAACACCATAACAATAAATGCCTCAAAATTTATAGATTTATAACAAAAGGTGTTTTTTTCGAATCGCGCTGTTAGAATTCCTGAAGCCAAAACTAATGGATATCTTTGGACAATAATATGAGGATGTGTAAAAATTCCTAAAGTGTTTTAGAAATCAACTTCAAATCTATGTTTTTGATTTATCGCTGATATAAATGAGTATTGTTTGGGGTATGTCTTGTCTTGGGTGTAAATGTGTAATGTCTTAATTTTGTTTGGGTTTGTATGGAACCTTTTTAGTTAGGGGGTGCTCCCATCTGCCTATATTTGCCTTTTGATCATCTCTGTCTTCAATATCAGTGTCCATTGCTTTGTGAGATTTATGGTGATTGATATTGAAACCAAATGAATTGAAGTATGATTTTGTGAAACATACAGTCAAAGTTATCACTTCGAATTTCACTTTTTTATAAACCTCGGTTTGATTTAATCAATCAATAATTTGGGCAGTCATCGCCAATGATTACACAAAAGTTCCACAAAAATCTATTAAAAAACGCAACCTAAACAACACGGTTCGATAATATATAGTTTACACTGTGTCCTGTAATTCACCGACTAGAATCAATAGTTGGTGTTTTTCTCTGACTTGCAAAGCATTTATACTATTAATCATGGTATTTTATTCACAATCGTATGCATTGAAATCCTCTCTCTGCACCTTTATAATAAATAGGTCAGAATTAAATTACAAACTGGTTTAAAAAGCAAACAACTTGGTCCTGTAGTGCATCAAAATAAATATTGATTTATGTAACCCGTCAAAGAACATATGGTATAAAGTGATCAATGTTGATGTTAATTTAAAGGTATAATCTTGGCCGAGTTGACAAAACAAAGCTTCTGGTTTGTTGATGATAAAACCTTACATAGAAATATCGTGCTGTAGCAAAAGTATTTCCATTCAACACTAAATATTGGGTATGCTTCAATAACTTAAACACTTCCTACCCAAACGCATATTACACTCCCATCTATGTAAAATTATATTACCCAGTACGCTCTGCTGCCCATTATGAAAAGCAGCCTCTGATTGGTCGCCATTTACTGTCCATTATTCCTGCAATAATGGATCGCCATGCATTTTACTTATTATTAAGCTGGTTTAGGTAATAGAATAAAAAAAGGGTTTTGCGTGTCATGTATGAGCCACTAATTATCCTCAGGCCAGAAAACTGAATTTCAATTTTTCTGACCCTGCCCATTCGCCCAAAAATGATACCTCAAACCCTTTATTTCTTAATTCTCCCTTATTGACAATTATGGTAAAATTGCCTGGAGAATGCATGCAAAGCTGCTGATATAAATTTTTCAAACTTTTTTTTTTTTTTTTGCCGGCCTCTTTCAGAGCGTAATTAATCACATGATATAAAATTGCCAAGACATGACAAAGTAAAATTACATGTCAACAAAATTTACCAGATAAAAACATTTATCAACAGTGCATAACACATTCAACAATATTCTATCAAAAATTAAATCAACATAGACATGACAATATAAATGATAATTTAAACGACATAGACAATTTATCTAAATCAACAAAGACTAAATATCGTGATTTAGCTTTTCTGCTTAATTCATGTTGCCCTGTTTTATTCTTGAACATAACATTTTAAGTTATTACAATCCATATGTCTTATTTTCAAAATTTGCGAGTAATTATCATTTGTAATTGACAAATAATTCATAATTAATGAGATAATTTCAGTCAACTGAATGTTTTTTGATTCAAGGTTACACCTAACAATATGGAGGGTAAACTCAGATCCTAGCATAAAATTTTTCGTTATTTTTGTAAGATTTTTTGTAACCATTTCCAATTTTTATTATTTTTTACAGTCATAAAGCAGGAGGGCACATCTCCACCCTCAACATTGCAATCATGACAGAGACTATGATCATCAATCCATTATAAAGGTTCTGCTTAACAGGAACAATATTGTATAGAAGTTTACAGTTAAAATTAATAGTCCTCACATATTGACCACATTTCAGCTTAAATTCCATACCTTTTTCCAGTTCACCAATTCCAACCACCCTTTTAAAAATCCCATTCTGGTTTTGCATGGAATTTCTGCTCTAAGCGAGTTTTATTCTTTGCACAACAATTCATAAACATTGTAGTTTCATATCGTTTAGCTTTTAGTTGATGAATCGCTGATTGTTGATATATGTGGTTGGGGCACATACAATTGATTTGTTACGATCAAATTCGTCCAAATCGAGTTTTGATCGCTCGCCCTACCATAAGCCTATTAAAACCATTCTTTTACCTTTGGCAAATCAAACAGGCAGTTTGCACGAGCCGTGTTAACGTCAAGGTTGTTACTTATATCTGGCAAAGAAGCAAAACTATCCTTTGTACAAATATCCTACATAATAATTCTGCATTATGAAAAAACATTCAAGTTAAAAAAAAATTTTATTAATTGAACATTATCCAACTATTGAACCATAATACTTGATTTAATATTTCATTGGTAAGCTTGACATTTTTTGTGCCGTACAAAACTTTGTAGTTTACCCAACATTCATAGATTTCATCATAAAAGGGGACATTTTTTCTAATGTTTCAAATGGGCTATTTTAGATTATAGTGTACACAGAATGGAAGACCCCCCAATCTTATTAAACTGTCAATTTCATAAGATGTTTTCCAGCTACTATCAGAATCATCAAAAATCTACTCTACTTATCCAACCTTAATTTAGACACAGGATTTGAATTTCAATGTCCCATAAAATCTTAACCACTATTATTAAATAGTTGTTTGCCCAGTAAAACATCTTTAATTTTTTATGCTTTTTGTATCCCAGAAGAAATTCAGAATAACATTTTGTTTGTTAATTACTACTAATCAACTACGTGCTTTTGGTGTATATTAAAACAGAATCAGTATACAATATTTGTGACAAGCAGGGATTTTAGAACAGTAACCTTACCAACAAGAGTGATCCTTCCTTTTTCTTCTCTCGCAATTGTCCAAGATTCCTTTTCATTTTTTTTCGATTTTATCATCCCAGTTCATTTTATTAGCTATTGTTGTATTTTTGGCAAAGTAATACCCATGTCTTAATGGACCATAGACCAAGAATATGATCAATAAATCTTCAGTGAGGATTTTACCTAACCTAAGAACTTCTGTCTTTTTCCTATTTAATCATCCATCCACCTTGCCAAGTCTTCGCTAATTTGGATTGAAACTTTTTGCCGACTTATTTTTTGACAAAGATTGTGGTTCAAATCGGCTAGTTGAGACAATTTGTAGTTTTTTTCATGAATTGTCTATTTTAACATTAATACCTTCAATACAGAATTTTGACGGATGTTATACGAAAATCTCAACTGCTAAAATGAATACTAATGCCTCTTTTCACAACAGAAACGTTTCAGACACCAATTTTTCAAACTTAAAAATCATGCCTTAAGAGCACGGGGATATCAAAATCACTTCAGAATGTCACTGCGGACAGTTGTTTTTGCCATACAAATGGTAAATGTATATGATATGTACATCTAGAATTGCTGCATTCATTAAAAACAAGACCATCAATAAGCTACTCAGCATATTGACACTATGTTTTCAAACCGATGGCAAACATTCATGACCATAATTATCATACACGATAACGAACATTATCAACTGACTAAGACAAAACGACTTTGCATCGCAAACTGTTTAGATCTACTGGTCACCTACTCTCTGGAACACAATATTAAATGTGGAATACAAGAATACACTTCAAAAATAAATCAGTGAATTATGAGTAATATACCTCTTTTGGATCATATCATGGCTGTGTGAACTTGTGTGTCTTTGTCATGTAGCCCGGGTTCATAGTGTGACTCGCCGTACCTCTAAAATTTGTTTTACTCAACCTGAGTATTTTTTTACTCTCCTTATGGAAGTTAAAGTCACAGCTCTTTGTGTCGAGTAAACGTGACTTCAACAAAGTTTATAGCGGTTGTACTCTTCCTTGTATTAAACATTGGCCTCAGTAAAAAGAGTCAATATTTGACTCAAAATGTTGTGGAGGTAAATTTTACTCCGCTTTCCTCAACAGTTTAGCTGTGACATTTTTTTCACTCACAGGGTGTAAACTGTACTCAACCCACAAGGAGTAATTTTATACTGTATTGAGTAAGAATTCTTCTCAAAACCGTTGAGTGACATTTTTGAACTCAACTGAGGTTAGCCACTGTTTGTCCACTGTTTGAGCAATAAGTTTACTAAATTGACTTGGAGTAATACTTTGAAGACATCAGAAAGGCTACAGGTTCTCCCAGGGGTTGAGTACAATGGCTTGATCAGTCCCCCTCGCAACTTCCAGATATTTGGGACCTTGATTTCTTTCTGTCATAGAACTACTTTACTGCAAACAATCAAAGGACACTCAAAAGCAAGATTTACTTAACTTTGTGTGGATTCTTTGGTATTTAAAAATAACACAAACTTCTACCTAAACAGCTTTATACTTTTACTTTTTCCTTCGAATCCCGGGTGGTTCACAAATCATGATATGTAGGATGCACCTGCACGTCGTGTAGCGTGTATCGATGTACATGTACCAGTAAACTATAGGTTAATAAATTTGTCAGATTAATTGCTAATTGTATACCATGCTGACATAAATACAACGTACATGTATCTGTGATACGGAGCAATAGCGAATCCCCGTACACAGCGCTCACAGTATTACAGGCACAGTCACCTCGGTCACGGTGAAAGGTTGCCGATTCAATAAGTTTGATAGCAGATACCCCCTGCATATCCGGTTTACTCCGGCATCGCACCATTCACAATCATACAATTCCATTGCATCATATCACACAAGAATAATGTTATATCTGTTATAACTTGTTGTGTAAATATCAGAATGGCCAGCTGGCCAGCATTTCCGTGACACCCCAACTTGTCATCTGCCGTTGATATGTTCGCTGCAATTCTGGGCTGCACGTGTCTGGGGTCTTCAACGTTGTTTATCAGGACTCACACGGATATTTCTGATCCGTCACTGCGTCAAGAAACCCTTTGTCACGCAACGTTGAGGTAGATTTCAAACTGGCTTTACTCAACATGTATTTCACATTTGCTCGGAGTAAGATAAACGAAATGTGTGTTTTACTTCCATGCTGATTAATCTTGACTCAACTTTTTACTCAACACGCTTTACTCCCCGCACGATAAATATTTTTAGAGTGTAGGTGCTGCGGTATAGCTAATCAATCATGAGGTAGAATGCCTTGGTCGTTGAAATAACGGGCTTGAGCGCGAGACTTGCTCAGCGGCCACTGCGAAGCCTGTTATTTTAAACGAACGGCATGATAGGCATGATGTCTTTCATACACTTAGAGATGACCTAAAAAAAATTAATAATATTTGGTTAAAACATGCTAAACCCAGCCGAATATTCGTATGAGCATAAACTTTTTCCAAGAATGTTCCATTTCTAAGATAGGTGTTTAAACGTTGCCATTGCTCTTTGACAGTAAAAAGAAGACATTGATCGATAGCATAACATGCTTTTATTTATTTGTGTAACATATAAATAGCGTCTATTTATTCCTGGATTTGTCGCTTGAAACTTTCAAAAAAAATTAATACAAACACAGACTTCTTTGTATTATTAATAGAAGTTGACATAATATGTGCAGGTCACTGTCCAACCAGATCTTCGGGTCCACCAATATTGATGCAATGGGTATCGCTGACATCGATAGTGCTTCCTCCGTATACATACCAAGACCACCTCACCCGTCATTTGTTAATGGTACCAGACGTTGGACAATCATTGGCCACTTTAAAGGAAAGATGCAAGTTCAATAGAGTTGTAGAACATCATTCACATGTTTTGAATTTTAAAATCCTGTAGGTAATTTCGTGAATACAAACTTTTCTTTCACGATTGTTCCCGACACTCTACCTTCTCTATAATAATTAAAACCGAAAGCTAAGCTAATTGAATGGACGTAGAGGCTATGCACAAAAGTATGTACCAGTCCAGTTGTGTAAATCGTCTTGGTAAAACAAGAAGGATTACATCGGTTTCTAGACAATATTTCTATTGGCTGCTGGCTTGACATAATGTCAATCCCATACAATGAAAAGACTTCTAGTGGATATCAGAAGTATGCAGTATGGTATATAAGGCTAAGTAAAACTTGTAGTGGATTTCAGAAGTATGCAATGTGGTATAGGCCCACAAGCAAAGCTAGTGGATTTCAGAAGTATGCAGTATGGTATATAAGTAAAGCTTCCAGTGGGTTTCAGAAGTATGCAGTATGGTGTATACTGTAAAGTAAAGCTTGTAGTGGATAGCTGATGTAGTCAGTATATGGCATATACAAGCAAAGTATCTTTTGGATAGCAGAAGTAGGCAGTATGGTATATAAGCAATAGGTTTTCTGATAGGGCATTGAATGGAAGAGTTTAAGATATCACAATCCATGGTCAATTGCTAGCTGCTTATATCAGGTGAATTGGATAATTACACAGTGATGCCATTGAGTCGTGGTAAAACACTCATAGCTGATGATTTCAGGAATTTCTGTACTTCTGAAAATATGCCCAACGTATAAACCTCTCAATTGTTCTCAAAATGTTAAAGTTATCTCTACACCGCCATTCTCATGTGCAGAGAGTCATACCTGCACTTGTATATCACAATCATGACGAGGAGTAATGTGTATTGCAGAAAAAGCAAGGATGCGTTAAAAAGTTCATTTAGAATATAGAATTGGTACGGATAGGCTCAGTGGCGTAGCTAGGGAGCAAGGGGGGCACGTGCCCCAGGCGCACCTCATGGGGGAAAATAAAATTGACACAAAGAAAAAATACCGTTGTTGTGAATGTTGTTGTTGTTCTTGTCACAGGCAAAAACAAGTCTACCTACTAGTCTAGGCCTATCTCTAGTATCTATGGAGGCCTACAAAGTACAAATCAACAACAACATAAACTAAGTCATTGTAGGCCAGCTTTCCCAATGCCCAACAAGGCAGGCCTAGACCAGTCTGTCAATCATGTTCACAGAGGCAGTGCACAGTAGTAGAATTCTGCAGAGTATGCCTGACCACTGCATTGTAGAATAGAGAAACATTTAACTCACCTCTTTGAAACTCTTAGTTTACAACTAAAATTTATATTCCAGAATTTTCTTTTCAAAATCTGAAATTTTCGTGAAATCAAGGTTCATGCAGGAATGTTCACATAGGGTATTTTCAATGATATTTTGTTCGTTAAGTTGAAATTTATTATGCCACCTAGAATCGGCAATGCACCAAACAGTATTGGATTTTGAAGTGCACGGTGACTTACCATTTGGTCTAATTTCATATTGATGCTTCTACCAAACTCATATCACACAGAAACCAACCAACCTACCCCTTCTGTTAATATTGAGCGGGATGTTGAGGCATATCAATAGTTTCTATCAACGATGAGGCACTATGTTTCTGTCTTTGTATTGTTTTTTGGGCCGTCTTGGAAGGAGTGCAATACCAAGACAGCCCGTCATAGAGAGAAGCGAGCTTTCTTATTCTACCATGGGTGCAAAATCAGAAGATATCAAACTGCATCGTTAGCAGACGCCAGATATCACACTGAGCGAGAACAGATACTACATCTGATCACAGCCATGAAGGCCGAGAAGCGATGCCCTATTGCTGAAATTCTTCTTAGTCGTTTCAATGTAGATTTCTTTGGGGTTTTGGTGTCATGACGTTGGGAATACGTTTAAATTGCATGACGATATATTCATACTTGAATATTCATTAATACTTTACGTTACTACAACGCAAGCCTAGGATTACTTCAAAGGATCGTCATAGGATGATTGGAGGCGCTATACAGATTGGTGCTGCGGTTCTGGTCTACACCGGACGAGGCGATGGCGTCTCTCTATAAATGTGGAAACACCACCAAAGTTGAAATTAGTATCAAAAAGCGATTTTCCCAGAGTTTGAGAAATCAACTATCTACATTGAAATCATTTCAAAGAAAAGCTAAGAAAACTGGGTTATCCCCTTATTTTTGGAATTTTAAACAACACAGTACAGTGGCCTATGTCTCATTATGATACAAACGTTTGCTCATATAACATCAAAACGCGAGATCTACAATCTTCGGTCATAATTGTTGGGACACTTTGCCTTTTTAAATGTTAAATGAACTCTCCGCTCCCCTGGATCAATGTTGGTCAGAGTTTCTAATGTCCTACATAATCCCAACTTTGATTGGTGGGGACGGGAGGGGGAGTTGCAGAAGAAGTGAATCACAAATAAATAAGACAATCACATATTTTCCTTACATGACATATTTGAGGACCCAATTCAGTAATCAGTTTTTACTGGTTGCTGCTGGGTGAATTGGGTGGATTTGAGAGCAAGTGTCCAACTAATTATGACCAAGATGTAGGTTGTGGGCCATGCCTATCCACACTGCAATCTATAAGTTGTACAATACATGTATAATTTTATATTGTTTAATTTCAATGTATTCAGAAATTATTAAACACAGTGAAAATATTCCAAACACAGGAACATACTGACAAATTCACGTTCAGCTTTTAAAGGGGGAGCATGGCAAAGAAATATATTCATACATAGTAAAATTAAACCTTACTAACTAGAAAATAGTTTACATGTCTATATTGTGTAAAAAACTTGCATGAGTAACTGACACTCTCTTCATCATCTTTCTTTAACTTGTCTGTCAGCCCAGGCTAGACCATCATTGGCAGCATTAATTGTGCATCTGGAATGAGTTTTGCAATTGCCGTTGTATTATATGTCAACCTGGCAGCTGTCAGTTAAAGTTGATTTACAGAATTCAAAACTGCATGAGTATTAAATGTATCAAAATGGTATGTTTAATATTTTGTTTTCTATGTCATTCCTGTCCTTTTATGTGCGTGTATAGAAATGAGGATGGCCCAGGGCCTTTGGCAAAGGTCCGTATTGCTCAGAATTTCTCTAAGTGCAATTTATGCTAAACCTCGTCTTACCACGGGGGGGGGGGGGGGGGGCGTGAATTTTATATCGGGCGCTTAAAATTCCAAAAGCTTTCGTTAAAAAAGCTTCAAGGCAATTATTTTATCATGCTTTGGTCATTTTAGATAAAAAAAATAAAAAAAATAAAAAAAATAAAGGGTTAGGGTTTTTTTTATTGCCGTAAAGACGAAGGTGGTGGGTGTGATTGCGATCCAAGAATAATTAATTGGCATTTTAAAAAAATAATCTGCACAGTATGGCTTAAAACTCGATGTCATGTAAAACTGGGTTAATTACCATCATTTAGAGCTGAACAACCGCCAAATGAAATCCGATATTTCTAACGTTTTACGCGCAACATTGGATTTTTCACTATTTTCTGTAGAAAATTCACTTTGGCAAACTGGCGCGACATTAGACGTTATTGTGACTCCATACTAGGAATGTTGGTACCAAGTTGGTTATCAATGGAAAGCGGAGAACCATTAGCAATCCATTGCGTATCAAATAATAAGATTCGGTTTGCTTATAACGAAACTGCGGGGGCCCGCGCTTCGCGCGGGCTCCCGCTAGCTTAGTGAATAGGAGCGATCACTAAATGGAAGCGATCACGAAACGGAAGCGATCACTTGAAACAGAAGCGATTCACAAAGGAACAGTGTCTGTCTTTCCTGCAGTTCTCATTTTTAATTCGTAAATTGGGCACTCGCAACCCGAATTCTCACAGGTTAGTTTTATGTTTCCTATTTTTTTTTTATTTTATCCCTCCTACCCTGTGCGGACCCTGTGTTCAGCACGTCATATTCTATTTTGTTCTCACTAAAATCCTCAAGCTCCAGAATAGTTTTATTCATATCCGATAGTAGTCGTTCCAGCTGGTAAATATTGTATAAAAAATAAAACGGGAATCAGAAAATAATTAAAGGTATCAATCTGGCGTACGTAGTCCCGTCAGTTGAACCGCCGCATTCTGCATCTTCTACTTAAAGCTTCACAGGCCATGACATCAGGATGCAACGGCACGGGGGGGGGGGGGGGGGGTGTGGCAGTTGTTGGGTGGGCAGTTGGTTTGCCAGCCAGTCGGAGAAAAGATCCAATCGGAGCAGAGGCGTAGCCAGACATGCGGAAATGTCTTCGCGGTACCTTTTTCTTTTGAACAAGCTGTTGCTTTGATGAGGGTATATGTTTGCATGAATTATAAAGCAGGTAGAGCCTTATAAGAATAAACTAGGCATGCAGTTGATGGAGGGTGATTAAAGCAGTAGTAGCACATTGTTTTGAAGACCGCCCCCAATTTTCAAAAATGGTTTTTGGGAAAGATTTTTACCGATTGCATTGGTAACTGGGCTAGTAAACGATACCTTTGACTGGTTTAAGCTCGAAAATGTCTATGTCACAAACGAAGGAAATTTTGTACTAGAAAGAATTATTCTCGGGGATCCACGATAATAATACCAACGGCTCCGCTGCTGAAAACGGCCGTCCAATGTAAAATGCGGGAAATGCGAATGTCCGTGTCTACGGCCTCATCCATTAGTTGTTTAATATTCAGGGCAGCCAAGTTAGAGGTTATTTCGAAACGGAGGCAATATTTCATCATGGACGGGAACCTAACCGTTGTATTATATGTCAACCTGGCAGCTGTCAGTTAAAGTTGATTTACAGAATTCAAAACCTGCATGATTATTAAATGTATCAAAATTGTATGTTTGAATATTTTGTTTCTATGTCATCCTGTCCTTTTACTGGCGTCGTCATAGAATGAGGATGGCCCAGGGCCCTTTGGCAAAGGTCCGTATTGCTCAGAATTTCTCTAAGTGCACATTTATGCTAACCCTCGTCTTACCAAGGGGGGGGGGGCTGTGAATTTTCTATCGGTGCGCTAAAATACCAAAAGCTTTCGTAAAAAGCTTCCAGGTAATATTTTATCATGCTTTTCGGTCATTTTTAGTAAAAAAAAGTGAAGGTAGCACCTTCACCGGGGTTAGGGTATGCCGTAAAGACGAAGGGTGGTGGGTGTGATTGCGATCCAAGAATAATTAATGGTACATTTTTTTAAAAATAATCTGCACAGTATGGCTCTAAAACTCTATGTTCATGTAAAACTGGTTAATTACCATCATTTAGAGTTGAAAACCGCATGAAATCCGATATTTCTACCTTTTAAGCGCAACATTGGATTTTTCACTATTTTCTGTAGAAAATACCACTTTTGCAAACTTGCGGACTTAATGACGTTATTGTGACGTCATACTCCTTGTTTATGTTACCCCGGCATCCGCCAATTACAATGATTACCGGTGCCTTTTGGAACGGTCTATAGCAGCTTATAGTGCTCTGAATTGGTCAGATACTACATGATCAAACTAGTTTATTTTCAATTAAGTAATTCCAAAGGCATGCATTGCTTGTATGGGGAAATTGAAGCATTCCATTTTAGGCAAGTAAAATTAACCAAACCTGAGGCTTGGCACTACTAGTTGTAACAAAACTAATTTTGTGATATTGTTTTTAGAATCAGTCATAGAATATATTTATTATCAAAAGTCACCAGCATGCAAACATTTATATAGGGGAAACATTTATATAGAGTTCAAAATTTAAAAATGATTCAATTTAGCATTTTTGTTGTTGCCAGGTTGCAAGGATTAAAATAATGTACGGACAATCGCCAATACCTATATCATAGTTTAAGACATCCAGACGAATAATTTGCCATCGATTTCGACAAAATTTGAAGCACTTTATAAAAAAATTAGCCCAGAATGACTTTGAACCATTCTTTGTTTGGCCACCAAAACATTAAAAACTCGTCTGTTAATTGCTCAAAAGTTGTAATCCCTGTGCCTGTCCAGTCAAACACCCATTGTGAGTGTTCGATTAAGGAGCTCGATGTATTAATGCTTGGGCAAACAATAATTATGTTTGTGATAGAATTGGAAATGTTCTATTTAAAAATAATAAGATAATAATAATGCGTACTACTAGGACTGCCAAAATAAATAACATAAACATAAACACCAGCTTAGGTTTTTTTTTTTTTTTTTTTTTTTGACAATTCTCCGACGCTGTAAGATGACTATATGACTACAAGACGCAACGCCGGCGTTTCGACAATTGGACTTCGACTGAGACACGACGATTTACTGCAACAACCAAAGACGTCCATAGGATTAGCAAGCTTCCAGGTCATCAGCATCTCCGGACGACAGCGACCGAGGCAGTGGCATCAGTAGTTTTAAGCTTTTGAATTGTAGTGAGATATGCTATCGATAATTTGATCTGGGTAGGGGCCCTCGTAATTTTGTATAGGGACCCATGTAGTGCTGATTGTATAAGGCCCCGTGTAGTATTGTATAAGAGTAGAAAGGTTGTATAAGAAGTCTAAAATGGTCCAAGTATATGTGTATAAGTGGGGCGTAGGAATAGAACATATTCCAATTCTGTTTTATGTTCGGTTGTCGCTTATTTTTGCCCGGAGGTCAAAAGCTGGGTAGGGGGCTGTGTGATAGAATTGGAAATGTTCTATTTAAAAATAATAAGATAATAATAATGCGTACTACTAGGACTGCCAAAATAAATAACATAAACATAAACACCAGCTTAGGTTTAATTTTTATGAATGAACTACTACTACTATGCTGACGTCACGTTCAGCATAATTAGTTATGATGTCATTTGTGTCATGCGCGCTAGCTGCGCCCACGGTGTGGTCCCAGAGTTTTTGCAATAATTTCCCGGGACACCGAAGGTACGGCATCTCCAATCAAGACTCCGGAGAGTTAATACAAGCCTGATCTGACTATATAGTGTGTAATGAAGTTGTAGCCATAGTATAGTAAATAAACCAGTCCCAAAGTTGAAGCAAGTTTCAAGCTATTGTGCTTCATTCCGACTCCTAAAGTTGCAACTGGTGGGTTCCGTCCTCACCAAACCCACATAGTCTGGTGTCAGCCGCTCGAGCCATACACGGATACGTGTGTCCCCCGCCACGCCCAGTGGCGCGCGGGTATAAACCCTGTCACATGTTCATTGAGACCATTATGAATCTCTTTCAGTAATTCGATATCAATCACATCAATTAACCATTTAAGATGGCTCCAAAATGGATATCATTCAATTACTACATCTATCCAAATCCAAGAGCTGTAATGATTGTGTATATCACTATAACACATACAGAGCAGTTTAAATATACGACAATTAACACTTAAGTGCCCAAGCTAAAAAAACTTCCGTTAGTGCCCAAGGGGGGGGGGGGGGGGGGGGGTCCTAGGGACCCAACCCAGATAACCACTTTCCCATGGGAGTTTGATCATGACACTAACACAAGTAAATGGGGGTCACGTAAGAACCACATACCCACAATAAAAATTGAAATTCGAACTTTGACCTATGACCTATGGAACCACATACCCACAATAAAAATTGAAATCCGAACTTTGACCTATGCCCTATGGCCAATTGTAATTGTCACTCTCTGAAAAGGAGTGGTTCCACATTTCCATCCTCAGCAACTCCAATATAAGGTTTTGAACCAAAATAATTCATTATATCTACTCTAGAATAACCAATTAAAATAATCATTGCAAAATATAACCAAACTTATACCATCTTGTATTTTTCTCAGAAACTTTCTAAGAAAATCACCTTATTTTTCCCATAGACTTACACAGTTAAGAGCACGTCATGACAAAATTAAAATTGATACTATCAGCATATAAAGGGTTATTTGATTTAAGTATTATTAATTATTAATTAATTGCCTCCTAAGGTATATATCTAAGCAAATAAATCCCAAGATTTAATTACTCTAATGAAGCCGTGGGCGGATTGAAATTTTTTTTAGTATCAGGAGAAGCGTATTCATAAATCAGACAATTAGCAAAAAACTCCTTAAAAAATTTGATTTCGTAACCGAGAAATCGCAAAAAAATCAAATGTTGGGTACTATGGACCCCCCCCCTTGGGCACTTAAGTGTTAAAGTGATTGATATCTGCAAGATGACATCCTAGATGGGCGTCCAATATGGCTGCCAATGTTAATAGAGACCCTTAGTTTTCCGAAACGTGGCACGTAAACGTTAACGTTTATGGTTATCGTCTATGATTGGTCCAAAACGGGTCACATGACGTCTTACGTGAACGTTTACGTTCCACGTTTCGGAAAACTAAGGGTCTCTAGTATGTAAAGGTAAGTAATTCATTCACATTTTAAGCTAAAGATATATTTTTGTGGTCTTTAGTTGGATGATCACTTCCAAAAATCCCAGTAACTTTAGTGTCATTGAGTCGTATTTTATCAAATGTCCGGCCGAGATGGATGCCAACGGATGCCTAAATCCAAAAACAAAGAGATACATATCTTTAGTCTATTAGTGATTGAAATTTTGCCGCTTAGTAAGTGCTATTGTTTTCAGCCATATTGGACACCGATCTTGGATGGCATCTTGCATGTATCGATTACTCTGATTACTTTATGATATGTAATTCAACTGATATGAACTATATGATTGACTTACAGGGATACACACAAACATTGCAGCTCTAGGTTAGTTAACGTTAACAATTATAGCCATCTTAGAGAACTGGAAACCATCTTGGAAACTATAATGAAGGAATTAATTATCACATTAAAAAAAATATTTCTTAAGGTTTTAATTAATTTCTTGACTGTCAAAACAACAGGATAGATAGCAAGTTACCAATCTACAGTCAAAAGTACATCAGCCATATTGAATTGATTACGTGATTACATAATCATATGTTAATTGGTCACAATAAATGTTTTAACTAGACATGCTAAAAAATTACCACTTTTGATATCTGCAAGATGGCATCCTAGATGGGCGTCCAATATGGCTGCCAATGTCAGTATGTAAAGGTAAGTAATCCATTCATGTTTTAGGCTAAAGATTATTTTTGTGGTCTTTAGTTGGATGATCACTTCCAAAAATCCCAGCAAGACTAACTGGCGTGTCATTGAGTCGCATTATATCAAATGTCCCATCGGATTCAGAATCAGCATAAAAAAGTTGAATTTTTAAAACGTTGAAAAACATTATATAATAATAAAACAAGGTTATCAATGAACCTGCAGCTTGGAGTATTAGATTTTGACTTTCTGTACGGTTTATTTCTACTTGTTTTAACATCCAATAAACCTAAAAGTTGTCGCTGGGTGTTCTAAGCTGTTCTACAACCAACCAAGTGCAAACTTAGAGACATTTTTATCAGAAAATCTCCTCGTATCTCGTTAAAAGTGAAAACATGTACGCAAATTTAAATTGCTTAATTATATATTTCAATACAAAACATAGGGTGAATTTTGCATTGGGGGATAATACTAAATTTCCCATTTTTTTAAACCAAGAAAACATTTTATGCTTAACTGTTCTGATTGCGATATATTTGAAGATAAGCATTAAAACTGTGTAAATAAGCAGGGCTTTATATTTTTAGGGAACATCTGATATGTGAAATCTCTCGGAGCACCTTTACTTTTTTCATTTATTTTGTCAGCTTTTGTGGTACAATCTGAATTTCTCGCGAGATAAGCACACATTTAGCTCATATTTAACACTTGTTGCGATAAAAGTTAGTAAACATCATGCATCATCAACTACAGAAAATAGAGGAGCACAATATATGTTGGTGCTATGGGGCCCGGGGTTGTATTTGGATTCGGTTGTAATTTTCCACAATACACCAACACAGTCATGGGCCAACAGGTGTAAACATAAACCAATAATACTAACCAAAGAAATCACTAGATTGGAAAACACCATCAATTTTGTAGTGTATTCATTTTAATAACCACCTTTGCTCTTTCGAAAATGTTATATGTTACGCGCTGTTACGATAGAGAATAGCTAAGAATGGTGTTTGGACATATATACAAGTAAAATTTAAAGGGCCTAGCTCTTTAAAAGATTTGTTGCATTCCATTTCAGCTAGAACTGGAAACCATCTTGGAAACTATAATGAAGGAATTAATTATCACATTAAAAAAAATATTTCTTAAGGTTTTAATTAATTTCTTGACTGTCAAAACAACAGGATAGATAGCAAGTTACCAATCTACAGTCAAAAGTACATCAGCCATATTGAATTGATTACGTGATTACATAATCATATGTTAATTGGTCACAATAAATGTTTTAACTAGACATGCTAAAAAATTACCACTTTTGATATCTGCAAGATGGCATCCTAGATGGGCGTCCAATATGGCTGCCAATGTCAGTATGTAAAGGTAAGTAATCCATTCATGTTTTAGGCTAAAGATTATTTTTGTGGTCTTTAGTTGGATGATCACTTCCAAAAATCCCAGCAAGACTAACTGGCGTGTCATTGAGTCGCATTATATCAAATGTCCCATCGGATTCAGAATCAGCATAAAAAAGTTGAATTTTTAAAACGTTGAAAAACATTATATAATAATAAAACAAGGTTATCAATGAACCTGCAGCTTGGAGTATTAGATTTTGACTTTCTGTACGGTTTATTTCTACTTGTTTTAACATCCAATAAACCTAAAAGTTGTCGCTGGGTGTTCTAAGCTGTTCTACAACCAACCAAGTGCAAACTTAGAGACATTTTTATCAGAAAATCTCCTCGTATCTCGTTAAAAGTGAAAACATGTACGCAAATTTAAATTGCTTAATTATATATTTCAATACAAAACATAGGGTGAATTTTGCATTGGGGGATAATACTAAATTTCCCATTTTTTTAAACCAAGAAAACATTTTATGCTTAACTGTTCTGATTGCGATATATTTGAAGATAAGCATTAAAACTGTGTAAATAAGCAGGGCTTTATATTTTTAGGGAACATCTGATATGTGAAATCTCTCGGAGCACCTTTACTTTTTTCATTTATTTTGTCAGCTTTTGTGGTACAATCTGAATTTCTCGCGAGATAAGCACACATTTAGCTCATATTTAACACTTGTTGCGATAAAAGTTAGTAAACATCATGCATCATCAACTACAGAAAATAGAGGAGCACAATATATGTTGGTGCTATGGGGCCCGGGGTTGTATTTGGATTCGGTTGTAATTTTCCACAATACACCAACACAGTCATGGGCCAACAGGTGTAAACATAAACCAATAATACTAACCAAAGAAATCACTAGATTGGAAAACACCATCAATTTTGTAGTGTATTCATTTTAATAACCACCTTTGCTCTTTCGAAAATGTTATATGTTACGCGCTGTTACGATAGAGAATAGCTAAGAATGGTGTTTGGACATATATACAAGTAAAATTTAAAGGACCTAGCTCTTTAAAAGATTTGTTGTATTCCATTTCAGCTAAGAGTGGAAAATGATTTAAGGAAATTGTATTTGAAAGATAACTTTGATTTTACCAATAAGCCAAGTCAATATAAAGCTAATATCTTAAAGATATCTTGGCCGCAGTTCTAGTTATGTATCTCATAGGATTTACCCTCAACTATTTCCCCACATTTTTCCACTCGTTCCAGAGGAACTCCTATGCATATTCTTTCTCTTATTCTCGACCAAGAGCCGGACTGCCTCAAAGATTTGGAGCAATAATATAATGTTTTTAGCTTTCACATTTACAATATTTGACGCTTTGACACACATTTAGCTGTGAGTCTATTCTTATAGAGATCTGGAACACACCGCTTGCGGTGTGCAGGTCAAAAATTCATAGAGATCGCTTCACCCTGTGGCGCAAATTGGCGGAACGGCGTCGCCTCCACCTTTAGAAAACCAAATCGGAGTGGACCTTATCAATTTCGTTCGCTCTATTTGAGCAACATTTGGGGATCAACATAAGAAGGGCGTGGTGGAGTACTATCGATACTCTTTTCATCATTTGCAACTTTGCTTCGAAAACACATTAAAATATGCAGTGTCAAGTGAATTAGAAAAGGAATTCAAGGGCTAACAACAACTGGCTGGTGTATATTGAGCGTAGCGCCCAGAGGAGATTCGGATCTGGTAGTGGGTCCACCTACGAGGAAAATATCAATTATCATTGATATGTTCGAGAGAAATGTTGCTGACCTAAGAGGACTTTGATGATGCCAAACAAGGAAAGATCACACGTTCTCAAGATTGAACTTGGAACGTACAGATCCAAGCTGATAATCTGGATGACCTGAGAGAAGGTGAGATAGAAAGTTACTCTAGACATCATGAATGTGGTATCCAGAATAAATAATGTTCAAAATCATGAAAAACTCTTTTACTCAAGGGTCCAGGTTTTCCAAACTTAATTGCTGAGATGCGTTTTCGTAACTGAGCATTATTTCGGATATGTAAATGAGATTTTATGCCTGAAAATAAATAAGATATACTGCCCTTTTGCTCTGTTTTGTTTGTTTTTATATCACGTTACCATTTGATAAATCCTAAGTGTTGCCTATTATTTTGTTACATTTTTATAACATAGAACACTAATTAATGTATTGCCCTATTTTGCAAGCTCTCACTTACACTTGTCTACATCTGCATCTGTGTGTGTAACGTGAACACAAATCAATCTATTTTTAAATATTTATCGCGGTGTAAATCAAACCATAACTAAATTCTATAGTCCATAGTGCAAAATATCATTTATGTGGCCGGTCTTATGCTATAACATTATTGCACATATGGTTTTCATTCTTCCTATCAAAGAAATATTGCCAGGCATACTTATCAATTGATGATATGGTAATTACGTATATATGCTAAACATCTTATATCGTCTATGTTCAAAATAAAATTGCTATGCTTACTAGAAATAACAGTCCTGACATATTGATCTAAATATTCTTTTAAATATTCCATGAAGCTATTCCATGTCAACTTTTAAAGCGCTAGGCTGGTTTTTGTGTAATATAGTCATTTTGACCATGTACCACCATCAAACAGACATGAATTATCATCTTAAATACACCATGAAAGTAAAATTGTCTAAATACACACCGTGGAAATGAATAGTGTCCTAAATTCAAACGCCTGTAAGACGCTATACTAAGTAAACCACAACACTTTACATCTGTATTTTTGAGTAATTTTGTGTACCTGAATAGTGCAATTAGTACATTTTAAAAAATTACCCATATTTCTTTCTTTCTAGAATATCTATGCAATTAGTTAATGAGGTTAAACACGCCTTGATAGTATTTCTTAAATTAAAAGATTAGATGGATCTACTTCGTCCTCGGGATGAAGAATCCCAAAAATGTGGCAAAAGAGAATAAATATTAACTTGTTTAATGCGATATAAAATTTCGTCTCCCCTTTCAAGGCAAGTGTTAAGATGTTATCAAATAAACAAAATAGTAGTATAGTCTAATACATATAATATACGTTATTAATAAATCTGCAGTGCTAACATTGACTATCCAAACTCAAACATAATTTTCACTGATTGGTCCACAATAAGAAAAAATTGTAGACCCTAGAGTAATTCCTGCTAATGCGTGCAACGGGTTAATACTATACCGGTGTAAGGTCAAATACCGACCCCACATTGTGGATCAGGATTTTGTTTGGGGTGTGCGTATACTACCGCTGGTTGACCATGACATTAATGATGAGGATTGCTAGTGTATCTAAACATTATAGCTGTTACGCGGAATGGCCATAATATGCAATGGTTACCCAAAGGAGAGTTTTTGGCTTTAAGGGTCCTTCAATTAAACCCTTGCATTGTTCGCTGTCCAAAAAATGAAGAGAACCAAAAACTGTTAAACTTCCGTAAAGGTACCTTTTGAGTGCATGTATATACATGAAAGTTGAATTGTTATAGGGTATATATGTCCTGAAGCGCGGAGTAAATTCATTTTCAAGCGAACCCAAATCCTTTTCTTTTACGTTTTCAGGGGTGGTTTTCGAACACAAAGGTTACAATTTCGTACTGTTTTTTTAGCCCAGCGTGTCTCATTCCATCACTTTGCATTATTCAGACGCTGAATATTCAGACCTGTTACAACCTTAACATATAGCATTAAAATCTCATTTATCATGTTTGGGTGATTCTAACCAAACTGAACATACATTATAGTTTTATATGAATTCTTTAGCACGCGCACATACACTCGAGAGTAATAAATGTATTGTTTATAGGTTACGTTGGCATTGCAACGAGATTTCCAGCCCACGTTTTGTCACCTCTTGTGACCCCCAACCCACCTAATTCCATATTTAACTTTCTCTGTTGAACCCATTACTATTTGACAATTCCTATAAAACGAGTAGTCTTTCTGTGAAATATGTAATGCAACTGAGAGAGAACTCATTTAGTGACGTTTCTTTCTGCCAGCCATTCAAAGTTGATCTTGGAACTGTTTCTATGTGCGTCCAATCTCAAGTCGAGGCAGGAACAAGTTTTGAACCCGATTATTATAACAAAAACGCAAAATAATCATTCCATTTGAAATTGCCAATCACGCGTGGGCTGCTATGTGAAAATACATTTTTAAAATCAGTACCATTATCCAACATTTTCCATTATTTTTTTATTTTGACATCCCTTTTTAGAGTGAAATGCACGAAGCTTAATCTAACCCGGACGTGGTTTACAATGAAAAAACAATGCTTTCATCTATCTACCATAAACACTTCCGGGTAGTGGGAGGTCCCAACCTGGGCCCAGACGATCGGAACAAGCACCTTTAAAACTTTCTCCATATGCAAACTGCAAGTTTTTTTATTTCAGTCGTATTCAATATTGGCCTATTTTCAGAAGCAACGTTTTTATTACACTGCAACAATTAACCAACTGTGGTTGTAAGCTCGGGACATGACTTTTATTACAAAATCAACCATTTTTCGTTGGTGTGAACACTAATACATGCCAAAAATCTCATATCCAGCACAACACAGGATCTGTCTCGGCTGCCTTTATAGGGTGCTTTTGAGTGCATATGATCTCCAAAAAATGCTAGCACTACGGGCAAGGGCTATTGTTGGTATGTTGTGTTTCTTAAAAAGCAAAAGCGAAGAGTTGCGATTTACATACGAACATGTAGATTGCGAGAAACATGATTTTGTACTTCAAACTGCCAATAACTAAGTTTTGATTGACTATTTTAACTATAAAAAACAAATTTAATCCTTTTGACTCAGTAAACAAATTGTCTTTGTTTGGAAAATAATTTCATATGCCGACACGAAGTTATTTTAAGTTTTTATTTCTTAATGAATATGTTAATTTTTATGTTTTAGTGCTTGAAAATGAAGGAAGGTACGTAAGAACATGGTAAATGCCAAATTAATAGGCAGAGATTCGGATCTACAGTTGATTTTTGCACCTTATTTTTGATGAAGCATAAAGTATCTTTAGTTCCACATCTCAGATTGGGTAACACAAATGACTAAGAAACTTATTAACAAATTACATTGGCCTTTAAAAAAGAATGGCAAACAAAACCGGGATCAAACAGTTCCTTCATTTTTGTTCAGAGTATTTAAGATGACGAATGCAGTGTTTATGATTAATTCAGGGTTGAATGAACATATGGGGATCTATGTAAGGTCAGCAGCATGGAACGTTCCATTTTATCCCCCCTGTTTTTATTTATAGGGCCTATTATACTGTCCCTTGTGGCACACTCAGAGACTTGTTGTATTCCAAATAAGTTATTAATGAGGTATTCCATTTTGCTATATACTCCTCAGTAAAGGAATTGGTGTCCTTTCACAACTGTCTAAATATAAGTTACCCAGTGCGCCATTGAAGATTTCTTAAGTCATGGACATGCTTTAAACATACTTATAATACCACCAAAAAATGTTTCATTCATAGTATGTATTGGCATCAATGTAAAATCTGCCTGAAGCAGTAATTTAGCAAACCGTAATTTGATAAAAACTGGGCATAATATCAGTGTTTTGGACAAGTCTTCAAAGGAAATTCCAAATGAAAGTGATTATCCGCGCTGGCAGCGTGACCAGAAGTGACGGTTTCCGAGTAACAAATACGCGATCGCGAAAAGCGTCATGATCGTCATCGTGGAACGGACGTGCGCGTGGCCCAGTTGTCTTGCATACGTACAACAGTTGACTTCTCGTGAATGTGCGTCGCACTGTTGTAATCATGATGGCATAATTATTTCTTGATTAGGGTGCCTTAAGGAGGGTAGGACACGATAGATCTGCTTGTCCGAAATTTTTCATTGAAACTCGGTATGTACAAACTTCCATCGATGGTACCCAACAATCCAAAATAAAAATTTGGGTCACCGACCTCTTTTTTCATATAATATTTGGAATTCAAAATACCTATTTTTTGGCCATTTTTGATCAAAAGTTAGTACACAAACCTAGGGAAATTGATTTTTTACGACAGACATTTTTAAGTATAGAAAAATTCTGCTGCTCGAAATTTTTGATGGAAGTTTAATAAGTTGCGCACTACAAGAAGCTTTCGATTAAGAAACAAAAAAGAGGGGCCCCGATCACTTTTCTCATAATTAACAACTAGCACGTTTTTTTAGTGTCAACAATTGTGAGAAACGGTCTAGTGCGCCATTCGGAGGCCTGACACGCAACATAGGTTACGCTATATCACCGCTTCTAATACGCTCGCGCGTATTGACCACGATTTCATAAGTAAGACCTGACCAATACGGTTTATATTCCTAGTATTCCTCAACTAGTTTGCTTATAATGAGAAGTACGCTCTTCTCTACTGTCTCTGAAATCTGGGGAATTTGGACATTGAACAAAATACACCGTAAACCAGAAAGTATGCTGTACAACAAAAACCGTTATTAAATATACTGAGTTTATTAAACTTTCGGAGTATTTTACTGGCAATTAACTGGCAATTCGCCAAGATAAGATCTACAAATCGTTGTCATTTACTGGCAATTGCCCCCACGCGTAATTTTTGAGATCAAGAACGTCGACTCTCTCATTCCAAAATAGTTATATAAGGAAGAACACACTGTTAAAATGTTCCCTAATTTTACCAGGACTTTAACCTTTAAAATACGGGACACCACAATTATCAATAATCTTCACGCTTTAATTACCTCACCTAACCTATAAATTACAATTTGGAACAGAAAAATGTAAAAACAGTGGCTAAAAATAATCCATACTTTTGAAAAAAGGTAGTATTTATAACCTGACCGTTATTATATTTCCGTAATATTACGTTCTTTTGTAACTTACTTTTTTTTAATGAAAGAATACGAACTTTGACAATCGTTTTATTTTACCTATCAAATGTGGTTAAATACCTGTCGTAATACATCACACATCATAAAAAAATGCAAAATTCTTATTTTTTCCCTATCATTGTAAAATATTTTAAAAACTTTTTTCCCTCCTTTTTTTGTATATAATTAGTTTAATTTAGAAAAAAGTATTCACACCCTATAATTTAATTTAGCCTCAACTTCATAAAGCATGTAGTGTAGTGGATAGTTTAAGACTTGTAATCCTTAAGGCCCTGGTTCTAATCTATGGAAGGGTAATGTATTAAGTTTATTCATGCGATGATTAAGTAATTGGTTATCTTAAAATTGTACATTACCATTAAAACAAATGTATAAACTGTTTAAATCTTATTTCTAAATGTTTTTCCCCTTTGTTTATTGCCTTCTTTTTCTCAAAATTCTTTCCTGAAATATATCATTTTTGGTAAAAACCACGTGGTAACGTAAATACAACGTTTGTATGATGCTAGATAGCTACAACTGAAATTTGGTCAGAACGATTGTACTGACGTTTTAATTCTTAATATTGTTTAAAAAACGATCAAAACCAACAAAAACGTTGAAGATGAGATTCAACGCCGTTATTTTACGTTGCCTGCAATAATTTCGTATTTTTACGGCCCAAGTTATTTTACGTTCTGCGTAGTGAGGTCCGCAGCTGCCAGTCAGAATCCTGTTTTTTTACCGGTTTATTTTTAACATTGCACAACTTGTAAAATAATGCTTGAAATCAATAATGTTAAGTAGATTAAGTTTTGTCTTTTCAATGTTAATTCCGTATTAGTTGTCTCTGAAACTTATAAATTAGTGACGAGGAGGGGAGGACAGATGGAGGTATAGCGCTGAGGGGGAAGGGTAACTTTTCAGGTAGGGATAGGCGGCCATCGAATTCCGAACGTGGGGACATGGTACTTGATTTCATCTTTTTCATAGCCCTTTGGAACTCGAAATTTCGAAAACTTTCAGCGCAGGAACTAAAATTTGGCTAAATTTTTAGCGTCTTAGGTAAACGTTTACAAAGAGGGGACCTCACAGCAACTGGATATCATCGCCTCTTCTACACCTTAGTACAGACTCTTTCCCCATCCACACTCATCGACTTCCCACCATGTTTTGTGCAAATTCCAGAGATATATCATCAAATGCATTATCTTTAAAAATAAACTTAAAGTGCATTTCATGATCCTAACACCTTCATTTGTTTATAGTTCACCATCCTCGAAAGGGGAAAAGGTATTTCCAAATTTAAAGCGATAAATAGAAAGTCCCTTAGGCCATTGCCATCTATCCGTAAACGGAAGAAAATTCTTCCAGATCAATGTTGCATGTATGGCACACATCCTTAGACCATGAGATCAGATAATATAAGAATCCATCGCTCGTTTTTTTTTTACGTTGGTTGGTTGTGACACACGAGAGCCTCCTTGGGGTCGGCCTACCTGTGCATCAGAAAAACAATATTGGATTCTATTCCTACATTAAAGTCGTCTTTTTTTCAAACTAAAACCACGTACATTGTCAACCTATACGTTCGCAAGCCTCATTTGGATATAAATCCCCCCATTCACCATTCTTCATCCAGAGTCCCTTTGGGTGTTTTCCCCCAGTTTTTTTTTTCCTGAGAGCTGTTGGAGTCTCTTGGCATATTTTTGGGTGTGACGCGTCACGTACAGGCATCTCTCGCGCTTCTATAGTTTTAGTTGCGGATATTAGACGCAATCAATGCACGGCGCAGCTTCTGATTTTCTACGCGCGAGTCCACTCAGAACGCCACGCAAGCATTTTGTTGGAAAAATCCAACTTGGAACCTTGCCAGATCTAGGGCGCGGAGCTAACGTGTCATAGCCTCCTTAAATTACATAATAATTCGCTGTAATTGGTCGACGGGTGCACAGCGGCGACCGTACCGACAGGAAATCAGAACAGAATAGCTTTATTAAGGGTCCCAACAAGAGTCCGACAAGGAGAGATCTCTGGAGTTTGCGGTGCGGGAAGCCACATGTGGCAGCTTTGTTTAAACTTGTTTACTCTGACGTCATTAAGCGGGGTCAAATCCAACTCCAGCATCTTGATACTCGTTCGCGAAAACTGGAGAAGGCCTTGTCAGTTAGGGTAATGAATTAATCTTGAATTTTTTAACACTTTCCCGATGTTCACTTTTAACAATCTGTTTTGCGATATGATCAGAACTGTTGAGTACGAAAATGTAAGAAATTAAGAAGTCTACTCATCCGTGTCCATGGACCTTTTAAATGTCATGGACATGCTTTAAACATACTTATAAACCTCCAAAAATGGTTTCATATCAATTATTATGGTATCAATGAAAATCTGCATGAAGCAGTATTGAGAAACCGTATATTTGATAAAACTTGGGCATAAATCCTGTGTTTTGAACAAGCTTTCAAAGGAAATTCCAAAATGAAAGTGAGTATCGCGCTGGCAAGCGTGGACCCAGAAGTGACTCCGAGTAACAAATACGCGATACTCGTCCTATCGTCATCGTGTAACGGACGTGCGCGTGGCCCCGTTTGCTTGTCTGTATGTTGTCTTCTCGTTGATATGCGTCGTACGTGTTGTAGGCCTATCATATGGCCATAATTTTTCTTGATTTGGTTCTAAAATTACGACAATAATGTGCTGTATTGTCACGGGTGCCCCACGGCGACCGTCCGCAAGGAGAATCAAACAATAGCTTTAGTCAAGTTCCCAGAAAAGAACCGACAAGCGATATATCTGGAGTGTGTCGGTGCGGTTAGCCCACGTGTAGCTTTGTTTACAACTTGTTACTCTTACGTCATTAACGGGGTGGTCAAATCCAACTCCATCATCTTGATACGCGTTCGCGAAAACAGAGAGGCCCTGTCATTAGGGTATATTTATCCTTGAAATGTAACACTTTCCCGATGTTCACTTTAAAAAGCTTTGTTGGCGATAGATCAGGATACTTGAGGTACGAAAATGTAAGAATTAAGAAATGTCTACTCAGGGCCGGGTCCTTGAACCTTTAAAATAGTCAGCGGTAGAACCATAAGACCTTGCTATGACCTTGCCAACGATTCTGCACGAAATGCAACATTGACCTGCTGCATATCCAAATTTTGTGTGCAAACTTATGCATCCTTGAGCATTTTGATTAACAGGGGTCCAATTTGTAAACGTTTCATACCGGATTAAAAGGGGTGAGACATGTCCAGCTACTTCAACTATTAAAAACGGTATAGTTTGCTATAGGACAATTTTGAACACAATAGGCTTTTAAAACTGGTTCAAGTCACCCTCAGGTAAAAAAAATACAGTGCGCAGATTTCTCCTCAAAATGGGCTCCAATCTTCAGTCTTACATGTTTTAGATGATATTTTGACATTGGACTAATTAAGGGGGATATAATTAAGGGGGAAATATGGATACGGAATCACACCTTGCCTCTGTTACATATCTTCGAGCTGATTAACATAATAGTAAATGTTATCCTGTTGTAACATTCCCATACAAACAACGTGAAAGCCAATTTTAAAACAAATCGGATCAATATAATGGTTACCCTCGTGATACTTTGAACAGTTTTTGGCCGGTCGTGCAAAACAAAAAAGAAAACTATACCTTTTAAGCCTTAGAAACAGAGGAATACAGACGAAATGCACTATTTACCCCCCCCCCTCCCCTTTCCCTATCTCAAATGCCCGAAGGATGGCAAATGCATCATCGAGATCTAGTGGAATCAGCAGATCATGAAATGGTTGCCCAGAAACCTCGAAAACATTTTGTGAGACTCTTTTGCAAGGTCATAGTAGGCTTGTTCAAGGCTGTCTGATAAGAACCGGCAACCGGCCTAATGATTTACTATTTTTCTCAATTATTGTGAACATTGTGTTTGCGGTTTGAAATCAGGCTTTAGCATTGAAAGGGCTAGCCTGTCTAGAGAGATTCAATAAAAAAAATAAGATATTGGTTTACTCCTGGGTGTCTGTTGTGCATACATAGGAGCCTGGTATTCTGGGTATAAAACCACAAATTACCTATTGTGGTCAGGTTCAGTGATATGCTACTCAGGGCGAAAGCCTTTGTTAATTGCTTTGTGGTTTTAATCGTCCCTGTATAAAACTTCATATCAATTTTTGGCAAATGCAGAACAAGCTACAGGATAGAAAACAGGCTCTCTGCCTGAGTGGAATTAAAGTGAACTTGCTATTGGAAGGCCGCACCGCATGCGACCCATAGGCAGTGAAATTAGAGCCATCAAATTAGGTGCTTGATAAAAGATTTTTTGCCATGGTATTGCATTTCTTTAGTTTAGGGAGGGAGAATATGCTCCACTCCTCGCATGATATCCAATATATATGTGACCTTATTTGTATCAGGCGTGTGAACCAGTGAATGAAAATGGTAGAGCGCCTTGAACAGGCAAGGTAATATGGGCCTACCGCATGGCTAAAAAAGTGAACCGGCTATTGCTGCATATCACATATGAACAAAAATCTATTTGAACCCAATGACCTGTATATCACACTTAACAAAGCAGGCGTTATCGCAAGGCAGAAAATTTGTGGATTAGTCATCGATTGGGCAGTAATTGGATAACCACGTTGTCATTTAAAAAAAAAAGAAAATGGGAAAAACAGCATACTTGGATTGAACGATTGTCCATACCCTTATAGGGGTGGCAGAAGGGGGTGGCAGAAGAGCTAGAAGGGCGGTCCGCCCCAAAAAGTTCAAATCAGAAAAACAGGGCTTTTAAGCAAATTAAGGGTGTGTACATGCATGGGTAATCTTGTGATGTTTCGCCCCTCTTAAGATTTTATAGAGTTATAGTTTAATTAAAGGAATACTGACATTCCGCACTTTCCCCTATCGGTGTTCTAAAGCCATATATATATTCTCAGG
>JAMKCH010000509.1:0-114019 GCA_023653785.1 Ophioderma brevispina | reverse complement strand
AGCTGTAGAATTGACAGAAAAGGAAGAAAACGGCAGTGTTCCAAGATACGATTCTCCATTCAATTACGTGTTGTAGTAAGTGTCCGTTCGGACAGTAATGACTAAAATCTCCGATTCTGTCCTTATTAGGTTGCTTCTGGTCTTATCATTTGCAGGGTATGTTAGGATACCTGTACTTGTTACATACATGCAAAAATCTGATTTTTGATGATTTTTTCGATTTCCTGATTTAGCAAATCACTGATAGTGTCTTTAATGTTTAAAATTCACAGTTGTGTAGGTAGACATTACATATAGTAGTCTCAAGTAAGGCATTGCAATTGCTTCTGTGAAGCACTACCGCACAACATCATATAGCGCATGACGGAATCATTTGCAATACCTTATTTGAATACTTGGGACTTTTAAATGAAACATTTACTGCTTTGTATTGCAATGTATGGTCACCTTACCTGGTTTGGACATTTAATTCAATTAAAATGCAATCTTAAGTCGGTAAAGTAACAACTACATCCTAGTATGAACAGAGACTTTAGATGGATATCAGAGGGTGTATTGAGTCAATCCCACAATGCACCAGTTTTGGGAAATTTCACCTCAACAAGGTCATGTGATCCAAAAAAATCCTATTCTTAACACATAAAAACCCTGACTTTTACACTCATTTTAGCCCACAAGGTGCTAGTACTTAGGGATTTTTTTGCTTGATCATGGAATGGCTTGTGATTTGTTAACTTTTTGAACACTTTTCATCCCTAAGTACTGACATGTGTTAGTACAGTACAGTATAGGCACATTGCAATGCATTGTGGGATTGATTCAAAATACCCTCTCTAGATGGATATGAATAGAGAGGCTTATTTTCTGTCTGACTTAAGATAGCAATTTGATTTATTTACTGAGTGTTAAATGAGTCTCAGGGGATAGTTGAGTTGGCACAAATGATTTTAACCCTCTGTGCACACAAGCGGCAAAAGCTGTTTTTTGCAGGATTTCAAAAAATTCCGAAATGATGCATTATCAAGACCATATTTGGAATCAGTGAAATGAGTACAAGCAAGCCTAGTCTTTGAGATGGCTTCCTAAATGACCTGCAAATGGTCATACGGAAGCCATCTTAAACCAATGACTTTCATGTTTAACCCAAAATAGAATCTGTTGTGATTGAAGAGTTTAAGTTAGTTTATATGCCTTTATATAGTGATTACATTCAGTAATTTGTAAAGGGAATAATAACATCAAGATGACTACTTCAACCTTATATATGCTCTTGACAATTCTGTGTGAAAAACATTCTTGAGTGCAGCCCGAGGTATTCATGTTTATATTTGTGCAATACACATGAACTTAAAAACATCTGCTGACGTAATTTGATTTAGTTATTTAGTATTTATTTCATTTATTATTTATAATTAATTAGAGATTTTTTCTTTCCACTGAACAAGTAAATTGCAGCCGTGTGGCTGGACAAAACATATCTTACATTGAAATATAAAGGAAGGCCAGCAACTTTTCCCCAGAAAGCCCTCCGTGCCCCATTAGGTTTTCATTTAACTTCATTGCATGTTTAACACTAAAACTACTGTATTTTGTTGTTAAGTACAAATAGAATACAAAGTTATACATTGGCATAGTTACCAATTCATATGGGAAAATAATTTAGAACTAAGAAGAAACAAAAACTTTTTCTCTTTCAGACAAAATGTTGCACATGTTTGGTCTTGTTTGCACCTCAAGTCCTGTTTTAAATGGTGTCCATTGTCCTTGCACTTATAATTTAAGGCTATATAAGTCACAAGCGGATTTTTTGCTAAAAAAACACTTCCAGATGGCTCAAGACTGGTCCTGATTGGCCATTTTTCAAAAATCGTGAGCAGTTTTTCTTTTTCATGTTTAGTTTTGGCAGGATCTGGGACTGTCCTGTACAGTCTTCTGCAGTCTTACCACTTCTAGACTGCTCAAGTCTGGTGCCGATTGGCCATTTTTTTCATAGTAAACAATGCAGAAAAAATTTCATTTCTTGGCAAATACGGCGTGTTAAGCTTAGCCACTTACAGGGGTTTTTACTATAACCATTTCCAATACAACAGTGCAAACAATTGACTTTGATGAAAAATAGGGCATGATTTATATACATTTTAAAGAAATTGCTGTTAGTGGCTTTAAGAAATTATCTAAGGGTGGCGTGTACTCAAGCATAGGTCTTATTGTCATCCTGCCACGTTAAATTATTTTCTAGAATGTTTTTGTTGTATCAAGTATAAGATTTCACAGGTCAAGTTATCACTAAAAGGTTAACCCATCTCCTCAACGTATAATAACACCATGATCTAGAAACACCTATCCTCAGGCCATAACACATTGTTCTAGAAACACAATTGCTGTTGGTACAAATTCATATTTCAGAAAAAATGTTAGCCCCAAGTATCCCAAACCTGATAACCTTTTGCTCTTAAAACACTTGCCCTCAAGCTTACAGCACATTGTTCCAAAAACATGAATCAGTGGTAGAAAGTGAATTCTTAGCAAGTCTATAACGTGAGATTCTCAGCCATATCTGTTGAGGCTAATGGACATGTCGCATGTGTTAAAAGCATTGGACTATTAGGAGCATGGCCAAGACCCCTACAGGCAAAAAAGGTAACATGGTGAAGCCTTTTAGAGACCAGTGTTACATGACTGGCTCTAAGTAAACATAGAATGAGATTAGGACCCCAGTTGCAATATTGTGCTGTATTTGTATTTGAGGAATTTTAGGCAAAGATTCTGTGTTTGAAGGAGTTTGTTTTTTTAAAATGATTGCAGATGCAATATTCAATATGTATGTATATTAATCTTTCCCTGGAGATGGCCAGGGCACATTAAAAAAAAAGTGCACTTGGGCCCGATTTGAACCAGTGACCTTCGTATTACTAGCACAATGCTCTCACCAACTGAGCTATCAAGCCAGGGTTAGTAGAGGAGCGATAGATATTATAGGTATTATCTATAGGTGTTAGGCCTGAAAAGGTGTCCTTCGCATTCCTAGCGGATAGTATCTGAATGGTATATTTACATATATATTTTCACATATACCAACAGTAGATTCAAAACAGTAGATTAAATCAACCCATAAACATTGTTATTTTGATTAAAATGCTTTTCTTATGGCAAATTTTGTTGTAAAATTCCATTTTTTTGTGCTACTTGGGGTGATATTCTCCCCTTTTTTCACTTAGTCCCAGAACTTATATGAGGTCTTGGTAGCCTATCGGGACAGGTTTGTGCTCCTTGTATATATGACTTGCTAAGCGCTTCTGCCTTTAACGCTTGCATTTGTGAATATCAAATGCAATATTGCCCATATTTTGGGGTAGATTTTTCAGTAAAATAGTGGTGAAATAAAAATGCAAGTGAATTTTAATGATGCAAACCTTGTATGATAGCACAAACCCAAATATGCATATATTCATACTACAACAGCACAGTTATGCATAGAATCACAGAGGCAAGACCAAAATGGAAACAAAATGAATCCAAATCAATTTGATTTGCATCATTTAACCTAAAAACATCTGCACAAGATAGAGTAAGGCCTATAGCATGATCCTTATTACTATTGTGTATTCAGAGTGTTTGTAATAGTATTTGTAGCAAGTTACCCTCATCAATCTTGGAAAAATTGTTGGAACATTTGTTTTGGTTTGGGAAAAATTTCCCCCATTCTCCCCCGAAACAATGTTGTTCATGGTCATGTCGTCAGCAGCTTTGGCACACACCCCAACATTGAGATGATGGGGTGGGGAAGGGAACGGTCAAATGGAAGGATCATGCTTGCAATTGAACTGTAACTTTGGGTTAAGGGTTCCAACTAATTTTTTCCAAGATTGATGTGGAAACATAATTATCAAAACACATGATTACAAATTTTGAGATAAATTGGTGTCCAGCCAGTTGGTTAGTAGAAGCAAAAATGTTCACTAAATTGGCCCATAATACAGTGTGTGTTAATAAATGTGGTTGACCATATTGGAGACGTTTTTTTATTAATAACATTGGAAGGAAACATTTCCTGGGCCTAAATTTTCACTGGAGGAATGAGAAAAATATGAACTTCTGATACAAAATTCTCAATTTTCATACAGTAAAGTGGAGGCAGATGAGCTTGTCAATTTGCTCACCCATCTCTAAAGGTGCAACGAGAGATTTCGAATAACAGGTGTCCTGAAAAAATGTCGAAATTCTGTTTTTGGCTTTGGTGTAAAGCTTTATATCAAAAATATCCCCATGTGTAAGGATTAAGCTGAGAACTGTGTCTTTGGTATAAAAATTGTGACATTTCAAATTTCGTATAGGAGCAAATACAAAATTCAGCCTATGTTTTCTATTGAAATATAAGCATATACAAATCGCATTTTGTTTTATTTTAAGTTATTTCTTTATGCAAATAAAAGGTAGGGAATCTATTGAATGTCTAATCTATATGAAATCACTACATATCACAGAAAATATGGATGACTTGAAATCTCTCGTTGCACCTTTAAGAAGGATTTCTCCAATATATGAAAGTTTTTGTTAACAGTGCAAATTTGGATTCTTGATACACAAAAGTTGTGCTTTGAAAGTGTTGTACTGCAAAAATACCTACTTGATGAAATATCTCAAAATTGGCATTTCATATCATAGAATCTATTCATATATGCATGTGATTCAGCTTGCTGCAAGGGTACTTCTTTATTGGGGATTGATTCGCAAATAGGGTATAACCCAATTCCATAACCCCACTGTATTATGCCATTACACCACACATCAAACCAATTGTTGATCACTTCAAGATCAGATTTCATGTATGCTAAGCAGTGCTGCAGGTTATTTCAATATTAACCATCTTGTGACAGTAATTCATAAGATTAGGGGGGTTCCCCATTGATGGGATATTAGTGGAATAGGAGAAACCTAGTAATAGAGATATTTAAGTGTGGGCTGTTTGTGCCATTTTCTAAGTGTACCGCTCAATTTCTGCAAAATTTGGTCAAGTTATGGAAATTAATACCAGGATTGATTTCTTTTGGTAAGCTTGGGACCTAGGGGTTGTCGATTTAATACCTCGTTAAAAGGTTGGTTTCAAATGTGACTGAATTCTGGGTGCTTTATCAATCACCCAATTAAGGGTACAAATTTATATAAGTTGAATTAGTTTCACTCATTTTTAGGATGAATTCAGTATTCTGCCACCATGTGCAGTTTATTCTGTTGAGGCTGCCAAATTCATAGGGTGGTGGCACAATACAAAATTCTTTCCCATTTTTGGGTTGAAAATAACCTACCTTGAGTAAAATCTTGGGGATTTCTCAACACATATGACTATATGACAATGTGCTGCCCATAACAAATTTTTAACTTTCTAGGTGTAAGAATAATCCTTATTGTGCCAATTTTGGTACTGAGGTGGGTCACTTTTTCAAAATGATTTTAAAATTTTATGACAAATTAGGCAAATATACTCAATATGGATGTTGGAAAGTTTTTGAACCAAATGGCAAATTGTATTGAATCTGTCCCAAAGTATGCAGCTCGGGTATAATTTCACCCCATCTGCTTTATGGTCCGTGGTTTTTTGGTCCGTCTTCCTTCCTTTCTCTTTTAGTCCTTCCTTCCCCTCATCCTTCCTTTCTCTTTCTTTAATTCTTTCGCTCTCTATCCTTCCTGTGCTTCTTCCTCCTCTAACTTTGTTACTTCCTGTATTCCCTCGTCCTCCTTTCTATGTCGTTCCCTTCCTTTCTTCCTTCTTCCTTCCTTCCTTCCTTCCCTTCCTTCTATCTATTTGCTTCCCTAGTTCGACATGTTTGTTTTTGTTTCCCCCCCCCCCCCCGCCCCTGTTTGTCTTGTCTTTTTTATGTGACATGTATCTTGTATATTTTATATTTTGGGGGGGGGGGGGGGGGGGGGGGCATATTTGTAGAACTTAAAAAGAGCCACTGCACTTTTCCTTCACTGCCCTGCATTCAGCATTGACCCTCGATCCTTCACATTTCCACACATTTTCAACCTTATTTACGATTATGCAATGTGTTAAATATTTGCTGTTGGACATTAATTTATCATGTGAATTATAACCTGTATTGCATGTTTCTTGTTGATGTACGCTGTGATGAATGAAGTTTCAAATAAAATTGATTGATTGAATGATGACCATTGGGATCTTTGTTTTGACCTTGGTATTTTTCCCCTCAGTAACAGGGTTCCTTTGGGTTTTGTGGTTGTACAGTCGTCTCCCATCCTGACGCACATTTGAAAGTTGGCTGCACACTCTTCTGACTCCTCAACAAACCCTCGCGTCTGACTGGATGTGTAGGACTTTTCAACATGAAACTCTGCCTCTCCTGATCAGACTTAAAATTAGGAGGCCAATCCAAAATTTTTACTAACATGAAAACCTGTGCGTCCATTTGGACAATGCGATGTCAGAGTTAACAGGAAAACCCTGCTCAGTAAGGCTACATAACAACAAACTTTTTATTCTTAAAGGCACCTTTTCACATAGATACGAAGTGCCTTTAAGTAATACGACTGAAAGTAAGTTTTTTACCATTGAACTTAAAACTTATTCATCTGTTGGACTACTGCAAATGGTGAATAGGAGTGAATTTGTTCCCGCTTTGGAGCAACCACCAGAAAGGCACTGTTGCCACACTTTTTTTCCGCCAACAAAACCTGTCCCAATTCACACAATGACCTCAAAACAACAATGGACACAGTTAAGAAGTTGTCTACATAAAAGGGAAGTAAAGGTGTAATCCTTACACATTTTTTACATCTAAATTATCAAAATATGTCCAATAGGTATGCATTTTGGTGTCTGTTAAACAAAGTCAAAGACTCTAACCAATATAACAAAGACCTAAGGGACCCCAGGCGCCAGGACTCGTTTGAATTTTTGTTTGTTTGTCCTAACAAGGCTTATTAGTATTGGGGGCCTAGTCTGCTTTAACAGTTCAATAATTGCCTGTTGTATGAATTTTTAATATAGCCAATCATTTGGATTCCTGCCCAGACAGAATTGTATAACTGGTTTTAAAAAAGTCGGCCTGACATACATGAGAATGCACCACTTCTTGATTAAACAATTTATTTTGCTAGATTTCAAATAAAGCTTTCAATTTGGTTGGGCAAAATCTGTTGGAGTTTAATACTTTTGTTGAAGAAGTGTGTCGCTGAAGAACCATTTCGAGACCCCATGCCACATGCCCTAATGAATAATTAGCAGTGATGGCACTGCTAGCTAGCAATTAATAAAAACAGGGGGTAGACATGCCAACCTAACAGCAATAGCGAATTCAAACGGCATCAACTTCCGGCGTAACCGAATAATGATTGTTCTTTTCAAAGACTTGGAAGGTAAGAGGGCGCCTGACGCATATCAAAACGGTACACACGCAGAGCTTTAACTAAAGGCTAACAACCTGGTCATGCTATTTAAACTAAATGACCATTATTGGAAAATTACACATGTTGCAGTGATGTTAATCCACTACCCCCGACAATTTTGAAGGTCATTAATTGATAGGCCAAATGATCACGATTTCTAAAGGAATAAGGGTTAAGAGGAAAATTTTTGTAATGTAAACTGAGACAGAGCCTGCCGAGAACTGCACGTACTAGCAGTGGTCCATTTCCAAAATTAGCGTTTGGGAAAATCCCCAATGCCCACATCGAGCAAAGACGTGTCCTAACGACCCCCCCCCCCCCGCCCCCCCCCCCCCCCCCAAAAAAATAAAAAGTAATAGATTGATTGGGAGGGGGCACTCAACGTTTTCACCAGGTAGGGATTTTTGGCCCTGAATCTTTCTGGGAACGATTTGTCTCGCAAAAGTATAGGGTCGTATGACTAAAAGTTGTGCAGGCTTGGTTACTAAATTTAAGCTGCTGGGGCCCAAAATTGTCCAAATGGACCCATCAAACTGAAGTATGCTTCAACTAGGGTGTCTTAGGAACTCCCAGAGAGGCGTGAAATTGGGGGGGTTTCTTAAGGGATGCACATATGTGATGTAATTTGACTGTTTTACTTCCTTGCCTCACTGAACTCCCCTTTAATGTACGCGTTATACTGAACGTGGCCTCTTAACAATTATGTTGCACCCGGTGTGACAGCAACATGGTCTGGAATTGGTTTGATTCTCCAGAACATGAATTATGCTCCTTTTTTTTTGGGGGGTTTGGGGGGGGGGGTGGAAAAAAAAACCCCCTATATCAAATGTAGCTTTAGTAACCTTGTAACAGAGAGAGAAAAGGCATGTAGAGTTATGTCTCATATCACGGACTAAGAAGTCAAAAGTTGTCCAGCATATTTCCAAACTTGCCACAATTGGAATTCCCTGCCAAACGTGGCATAATTGACATCGGATCGGGTGGAGTTGAACTCGGGGTTTAGGCTCGAAATTTTGTAGAGAGGATAGAAATGTGGCATGTGACAAACTTTATCCTAAAGAATTTTGACCATACATGAAACATATACTTCATGAGTATTCCTGTCATTTGGCCACACTAACATGTAATTGTTAGGCACTTGGCAAAATGGCATTAGGGTCGTTGTGCTGAAGAGGGCTAGAGCTTATATTTGTAAGCTGCATTTCAACTGGTTATTGAAGGAAAATAGGATGTATTAGCCAATCACAAATTGTTTGAAAGGCAGGTAGTATTCAGGATTTAATTTTGTTTTTTATATTTGCCTAATAAAGTGTTCGGATAGGAGTAACTGGATTGGTAACATGGGGAAGCCCCAGCATTTATAATCCTTTCGTCCTAAAAGATCAAAATTTGCATTTTTTCCCACAAACTTCAAAATGATGCATTTTTGTGATCATATTCATAAGGCAATTAAAGAAAAAGCCATTGATCGTCCCCCCCCCCTCCCTCTCCGATTTTGGATGCTCACCGATTTGTTTTGGTATTTGTTATTTTTTTTTTACAATCAACAATGCCACCAAAAAGACGGCTAAAAAGGGGGAAGCAAAGTCAACAAGAATATCGAGGACTATTGAACTCTCATACCTTTTAAAGAGTATCCTCTTTTTGTTTGATCAATTTCTTTCTTCAACCTTCTCCACAACGCAATATCACGGTGGCCAGCTTAGACATGGCGGTCATCTTTGAAAAAAACTAATAAAATAACAAATATAGGGCCTTCGCCTTCACCACTTTTTTCCAAATTCCGGATGATCACTGGGTTTATTTCTTTCAAATGAGTACCAGCAAGCCTAGTCTTAGGTCAGTGGTTTGAGATAGCCTCTTAAAACAATTACTTAGGCCTATGTGTTTATAAAAGACCCTTCTATGAATCCCACGAGGGGAAAGGGTTTAAGCCTTCATATCAAACACCTTATAGTAAATTCCCGTAGTAATCGCTTGTCTACGCCCACTTCCTCTGACCGTGAAAAGTGTGACCTAAATTCGCCATGTTTCCTGAGTTTCCATCCAAGTATTTCTTTCTGGATTTTTCTGGTTTTTAGACTTTTCAATCCTTACACTTCGAGAGAAACCGTTGGTCAAGACTCAACATCATCTTATCACTGTAAGAGTATAGAAGCCTTACCAAAATCACTTTTTTGGAAAACAGGTACAGAGAGAAAATTATGTTGTGTAGTCTACATTTTCTGACGCAAATAGGAACAAAAATAAACTTTGTTCCTCAATAAAATACTTTTAATGTGAATTCAGATAGATGTACAACATTTGTGGGGTGATACATAATATACATCAGAGATTGGTCAACTTTTTTCCGATAGTGCCAGATTGTTTGGCCATAAATAAAAACATCGGAATGTAAAACCAATTGTTTTAAAATTTTATTATTTTTATTTTTTCACTTTTCTGAGATCAAAGTGTTAATGATAAAGGCAAAACTGCATTAAAACCCAGTTTTAAGTACCAATTTGTTTGGAGAAGGGGTCTTATACCCCAAACAAACCGGTGTAAGGAAACATTTCCTGGATCTTTCACGATCTACGCTAAATTTTTTACAATTTACGTTAAATCTCTGATACATGTGATGTGTCCTATAAGGTTGTAGATGTTTGGGGTGTAAGATTTTTGGGTGAGTGCTGTTGGTTGCCAATACAATTAATAGCTTAAAATTATTTATGGCTTTTATTGAACAAATGTCTTTTTATGGTCTAAAATCAGAATATTTCAATTCACGATTCCTTAAATTTTTGACAAATTTCTGCTGACAGTGTAGTCAACTCTGAATATACAAGAACGTATAATGTGCCCTTGTACAAACTCACATCTTTATACGTTGTAACGTTATTTACTCCGCATATCTCAGCTGAAAGATTAGTGCTGTAACATCTAGATTCCTCAATCTAGCTGCGAATATAATTTTAAAATCGTTATGCTGTCAACAAATCTATGCACGGGCCAAAATATATATTTCATCAATTTATCCTCAGCTACAAGTTTTAAATACATATGAGGGTTTTTGATGCCCTGCAAAAAAGGTTTTTGTCTTTCAAGCACCACGGCAAATGTGGACTCATTACAATCTGGTACTCTCTATAATACTTTTTATTTTTTAGCATTTTCTATCTAAGAATGATGTTTGTTGACTATGATATGACTCCTGCAAAGGGTTAAGGTGGAACGTTGATTGCTTCAAACAGATCTGTTAGTCTGGGGCTGCCTTATTGAAGACAACTGTATGGGCGTGAGGTTACGTACTACTGCAATTTTGTTGCTAAACAATCATTGGAGTTGAATAATCCATGGGTTCCAACTTGTTGAGTTTTGAGGTCACATGGGTCGCTTAAGAGGGATTAAATCCTAAAATACGCAAAATGATACATTTTTATTAACTGCAACCAATGATAACATAAGGTTTATAGTTGAACTAGAGCTATCTTTTTTGAAAGTAACTTCTCAGTTGCACCAGAGGGATTAATTGAAATGAAAGAGCTGCGAAAGCTGTGAGCCCTGAGTGTTTTTAGTATGTGTGTGTATGTTACCTTTAGTCAGTTAACAAACCTTGTCTTTTAGTCATCTGTAAGTGCACATTCGTAAAGACGGGTTTTAACCTCGAGGATAACCACTTTCTTACAGCTTCTGTGATTGCTCATTACATGATTTACATAATATATTCCTCGGATTAACCCAATCAAATAGACCTAATATCTGTATGCACAAGAAGCCTTTGCTTGCTATATCTCCATGGGGTTTTTTTAGGGATTTTTTTTTTTTTTAGTAACTTTGTTGGCCGTAGCATCTTATGTAGATTTTCACAAAAGCTACTTATTTGTTTTTCCCCTGATTTTTTAGCGATTACGCTTCACATGCCCCGCCACATGGGATCCCGTACGGAGGAGGATCTTCAACTGATCTCCAAGAACTTTACATCCCCGTGTGTTCACTGACTGGTCTCTCTATCTGTTTTGCTGTAGCCGGTTTACATTTAATGTCTGCTTTCAACATACTGGGTAAGTATTTTTTTAGACTATTTTCAAATGATAAAATACTTTAATTTAAATCACCCACCCATTCTCAAAATACACTTTATTAAAATAGGGGCTGATATTTTACCGGGGGGGGGGGGGGGTCTCCAGACTCGCTGGTACCCGTGCTCATTTCAGGGGTTTTGAAAGAGACTCCTTATAATGGGACCAGTTTTCAGAGAAAAGATATTCCTAATGAGCCCTACGATGGGATCAGTTTCAGTAACTAGGAAATCCAACCACAAAATATCTCCCCATAGACTTGTGTACAAAATAAACTCTCTCTCACCAAACATCTTTCCTCGCTATAAAGCGACTGGTTATGTCAAAACTGGATTTTTGGGAAAGATTAGGACCATACTTCTTTCTTCACAAAACATGAAAAAGTCATATTGATGAAGGCTTGATTTTTGAGTTACAGAGCATCAAGCTTTGCATTTCAAACGTCCACGTCCACGCCAGTTGAAATCGTAAGACTATAATTAAATTGCAGAGTTTCCTCCCCAAACTCATAAATTAACACCATTGGCAAGCAGACCACATCTACCACCCCAATGTTTTTACATCCCACATTAATGATTAATTTCGATTCATTTAAAGATACAACTCATCAACATTTTTTGACTCTTCATTTTAGGCAAGGGCCATATTTGGGATCCAACACTGTCTCAGCACTGACGTCGTCTGCTACAACCCTAGTTTATTTGTGGGTTTGCTGAAAAGAACCAATATATAATACAAATAACAATATTATACCACAACAACCAACATATAAAAAATAACAAACTTTTCCTACGTAGTTATTTTTGTCACATGTTTAGTTCAAATTTTGGAATCACACCACTAATAACTAGGTGTAGCAACGACGTCAGTGCGTAGACCGTGTTGGGCTCCAAATATGGCACCTTGCCTAAATGAAGATTCCCAAAATTTTTGATAAGTTGTGTCTTCAAATGAAATTTTAAAATTAATCATAATGTGTGGACTAGTACAACGCATTTGGGGTGGTAAAGATTTTGTCTGTGCCAGTTTTGTATAATTGTGAAGGTTTGGGGAAACTCTGCAATTTTTAATTTCTAGTACGATTTAACCAGCAGTGGACAGTTTGAAACCTGCAAATCTTTCGATGCTCGTATCAAAATCAGTCTTCATCATAGACGTTTTGTTGCCGCCTCTTTAGCGGCGGAACACTTAGCAATCCGTTGTTCTTGTGTAATGTTGGATTGTATGGGGTGTATGTCTGTGATGGAGGTATGTGTGAATTTATGTGTCACTAATTTAAGTTTTTTTTAAAAAGGGATCCAATTGAAAAGTGAAGTTCCATTGAACGAAACTTCTGTCATAGGTGGCACCATGGATCTCCCCCTCATATGTTTGATAGGTCAAAGGTCATGTTATGGTCAAGTTCAAAACTAGGCTAAAATGAACATTGACCTCAGTTTGCAAAGTTGAAGTTCAATGGACCAAACTTCTGTCTAGGTGCACCATTGTATCCCTCATATGTTACTGAGGTTCAAAGGTCATGTGCCGATTTCAAAGGTCATGGATCGGCCACAGCTTATATTCTTTGAATATAGCGAGCGCGAAGCCTGAGAAAACCGCAATCTAGTTCATTTTGTGATATCTAGGTCCGAATCTTCAAACAAAATCCCGTTTGTATAACCATTCGCTTATAGCCGGAAATTGACGTTTGGTGAAGGAGGGGATCATTTTGTAACAGTCTTGAGGAGTTTTAGTGGTGTGATTCCTTTTCATATTTTGGTTCAGTTTCAATTTGTAACAAACACTGGACCATCCACAGTCTTTAAATGAATTTGATACCCCGCGTGGGACTGGAAGTGAGTGCATATTCTATCGTTATTATCCTAGTGGGGAGTTCCCCTTACCCTTAAACAACAGCTAGTCCCATTTTTTGTCTTTGCTTCAACAAGTTTTGGAGTGGGGACTATCAAATGATGTAGCGGTCCATGAGTATGTGTGTCTATACCTCCATCTGTACGTTATGTGATAAAAAAATGTTAACCCACTTGTATATGCACTACTTTCAATATATTTTCATGGAACTCGTAAGGAGTTGTCCATAGTTTTGGGAGGGTGCCCCCAAGGATTTTAGTTCATCACGACAGTCGTGGGGACAATATGTTACACATCGCTAAATCCAAGTTTGCCGTTGTTTGTGTTTTTTTAACGTTCAGGGTACCTGGCCAAAATTTATCCAAACCCATGCCTTTCCATGCTTCTTTATGACAATCCTTTTCAATGGCGTATTTTGGGGGTGCTTTTTGGGCTATAAGTTAGTTTTTTTTTCCCCCAGAAATTCTGGATCGGGGTGCTTTTTAACCAATAGTAGGCTATAAATAAGTTCAAAATAGATTACCCATAATTGAAAACTAGGGAAGCACAAAATGTGAATGCCTTCTAAGACTTAGGTAAACTTTTGCAAAGGTTAGAGAACCTTTGGCAGATCAACACGTAACATGATTTATCAGGTGAAGTTGTCTTTGTCAGCTTCGGTTCCTAATCTATTTGATCTTTTCTGTGTTTTGTCAGCAGATAATCAGTGTTCTCAACCCTTCATCAATAACTTGATAGCCATTGGTTGCATCATCGCACTCTTCTGTGTCTTCTTGGCTAGGCCTAGATGGCAAAATGTTGAATTGAAAATCAATTTTGCATTTCCGGCTGTCAGGTAAGTAGTATTAGTGTATTATTACATAAATTTTACCTCCACAATCTGGATCTTACAAGGATTGGCTACACAATAGTAACCTGCTGAGTGAAGCACTAGCAGACCATCTTGGTATACCCAATACAATAGCCTTCTGAGACAACTGTTTTAAAGAAGGTGTATATTTGGGTACTGTTTTAGGGAACTGCCACCCTTATACGCGTTGCAACTTCACTGATCTTGGCTTTTCTGTACTGTTTTTTTCGCTTATTACATTTCAGTGGCAACACATTTTGTGAAATGACCAGCTCTTAAACCCCTCAGACGTGGGCTCTTTTACCCGTTGGTCTTTTATGCCCAATCAAAAATAGCGGTAATAAGAGAGTTAGTATTTGCTGCCTCTGATTGCCATCTAAGACTCTGTTGATTGTCTCTTGGAACGATAATCTCATGTAATGAGCAAATCAGAGGAACTATAAGAATGGTGGTTGGTTTTACACAGAGACTATAGAAGCATTATTTTTTGATTGGTTACATCAGAAGGCTATCTCATGTGTGTCCTTTGTATGAGCCAATCAGACAGCTTGATCATAGGTGGTAGTGCCTATGGGGATTAATGCTGAAATTTTTGCAAAGTTTTATTTTCATGCTGGAAATGGTAACCACAGAACTGGCTATATTTTTTTTACCTGTAAGCTCTGTTATGTTTTAAACTTGCCAACAAATGAACCTTAATTTAAAATTGTTCAAACTTAAAAATCAACAAAAATGAAACGTTAAATAAAACCCACTATACTTAATTGGCCAATTTGAGTCATTTCTGCTAACAGTTACACTATTTACATTCATGTGCATGATCTTGCGCACTCTCTCATGCATATTGTATCTGATTATGAGTGACTTAAACTTCACGTTCTGATTATCCATGCAGGCACATAATGATGGTGTCAAATAATTACATGTGAATTCTCTATGTCGCAAGGAAAGCTTGGCTTTTGATCTTGCGTTCCAGGCTCAATTTTAACAAATCTCTGAATGAAATCTGAAACGTTTCATTTGCCTTGATAGACTGTGATGTGTGAGTTATGCCCGAGGTTTTCGGGAGGATATTTGTGTTATGGAAATAAGCACACCATGCAGAAATTTACGTGTCACCATGTAGTGGTAGTAGAAGAGATGACAAAAATTGAACACAAAACGGTGACATATTTGTTGAAGGGTTGGTATATGTCAAAAATATGGTCAAACTATATTAGTTGTTTTATATAAATTGGTATGGTATTCTGCACTTACCCTACCTTAAAGGAGACATGAGGGACATTGCCAGAAAGAAGTGCCCCAGTTTATGGCACATTTGGAACGCTTCCAATGTATATATCACCTGAAGGAATATGCAGTCTTTGGAAATAAGCTGAAGATCTCGATTTTCTGGTCGTGCAAACAGAAAATCAAAGCATGGTTTCTATGGGAATGATACGATAGCAGCAAGTTCAAAAGAATGTTTTTGTGGTTTTCTTTTGTACTTATTTGTCCATTTAAACCTTCGAACCGTTCTTGGTAGGTGGTCACAGTGCTTTTTGAGAGAATTGTTATACTAAAGACATCTAATGTTCACTTTTAAGAGGTAGCCAACTATCTGGAAATAAGTACCCTTTGGAAACAATATTTTAAGAAATTGAGAAAATTCAAGGAAGATCAAAACCTTAGGCATCATGATGTTGCAATATAAGCTGTGTGGAAGTGTAGGTTAAATGTGCTGCATGAAAGACTTGGCAACATGAAAGCAACAGAAGTTCATTCTTAACTCCCTGGCACAACCACTTATGATAGTTCTGTCTGATGGATCATATAAGGACTACAAAATCCTGAGATAGCCCTCTGAGTTAAGTAACAACAAAATCGTGCTTCTATATCTCTGTGTATCCCCATACCAAAAGTCCCTAGCATTAACCACTGGGCACTACCACCTATTGTTTTTACAATCTGTATGATTGGCTCATACAGGACAAAACACATGAGATAGCTCTATGAGTAACCAATAAATGGGCTTCTAATTCTATGTGTCTCCATACCACCAGTCCCAACATCATCCCTGGGCAATACCACCTATGGTACAATCTTGTCTGATTGGCTTCATTTACAGGCCACAACATGAGATAGCTCTATGAGTAACCAATCAAACTAGTGCTCTATAATCTCTGTATAATATAAACCTACCAACATTTCTTACAGTATCTCTGATTGCTCATCATTATTGTACTGCCAAGTGACTGATCAAATAGTGCTTAGATGCAGATAGGTAGGCAGGTAGTGCCCAGGGTTATTAAGTGGAAAATCAGGTTAGGTGAGATGACATGGGGAAAGCCATGATAGTGAAGTGAAGATAATTTAGAGACTTTATTACTTGTAGTCATTTTTAAAGTAGTTATTTTAAAGGTAGTATGAAGTAGGCCGTGTCATGTGGCACCTGAAGATAAATGAATGATACAGTTAATATGGACTGCTTTTTGTGCAACGAAATCCCGAGTATTGTATAATTGAGAGCTTCAATTTCAGCTGTAGATAAGGTTTGTTTGTTCAGCAACCAGAGTATGTAGCATATTCTATGCAAAACATTCAAATTGTATTAAAATTTAGATGTATTTGCTTTGTAAATAATCATAAATATTTCAGCTTGACAGACTTGCCAGTTCTTCGCTCATGTTGCCAAATTCCAGGGTTTGTGCTTCCTAAAATGTCATTTGGACATGAGTCATTGACCCACTAGTAATACTGAAGCATTCACTGGAACTAAAGATGAAACTACTAGCTAAAGCAACGAGTTGTTCATAAATGAACGCATGCTTATTCCAGTTTTCTCCAACAATAACTTTAGTAATGTGCCTCATTTCCAGTCTTGCCGATAGGTTTATTTTTTATACTCTACAAAGAGATGTTGTTAAGAAACGAAAGACATCTTTGCATCCGGGAGGATTTATTTTCCAAATCTAGGCGTGGCATTTTTAAGATGTAGTAACCTTTTTGCCCAAACAAGTGATTGTAGCCACAGAGAGACTATATATTTTGCAATTTGGTAAAAGAGTCAAAAATTAAGCATTTTCATGACTATTTTGCAATTGCTGAGTTGTGAGGGTTTGAACTGCCTCTGCACTAGGGGGGGAAAGCTTCATCATGTGTCGCTAATGCACTGTAGAGGAGATATTTACTGCACTTGTGATGAGGTTGGATTGATAAAGGACGACTCGTGATCTAGTGATCTAAGGTGGCAGGTTCAATTTCCTGTTCTGGCCAATGTGTTGTGCACTTAGACAAGACATCTATACCTCATTTGCCTTCTTCCCAGGGGTTTTGTGAAGTGGGGGAGCGGTTATGGAAATGCATACAATCTAAGTGCTGATAGGAACGCATAGGGTTGGGCCCCTAGTTGAAAAGTAAAATAATTCGATGATTTCCAAGTAGTAACAAGGTGTAATAATAATTGATCTACGGTGAGAATGGCATCCATAAAAATTTTTTTTTTGTTTTTGGGATTATTTATTATGTTAAATTTTCCCTTTTCGGTTCCGGTAAACTCACGAATGAAAAACATAAAATTTCTGTGCAGAAAGATGACAACCATACCAGATGGTTGATGTATCATCGGCATTGAAAAAGTCACTGATAAGCACTTTGAAAATGCCTCTGAAAGCAGAATGGAAAAAGCAGCTTGTTAAATAATTTCCTTTCGAAACTTGGTGTTTAATGTGCTGTAGTCTAGTATTCAGAAAACGGCTACACAGTAGTTTAAGGTGTGCATTCCGATCGTATTTGGGACCCCTCCCCCCCCCCCCACACCCACCCACCCCCCCCCCCCCCCCCCCGATTACCCAGAAGTAGAATCGATTGTGGTTCAGATGAAAGGGCACGTATTTTTTTCATTGTCGATCTGAAATTTGAGCCCTCAAATCCATTGATTCTCAAGATATAAACAAAAAAAACCCTCAAATTAATGGTTAACCATCCAATATTAGCACACTATTGAATAGGGCTTTGCAATGTTGCATTATGCTTCTACCATAAAAACGCAAGTTTATTTCCCACAGTACTTGATGGGGCATAATGTGCAAGTGTCAGGCTCTCTATCAAGTAGAGAACAGTAAACATTTACCTGGAACAAGCACCTTTAAAACCGGTGATCGATCACAAAAACGTGATTCAATCACCGGTTCAAGTGTGAAAGCCTTTATAGTTAAGGAAACCAACAATCCATCTTTATTCTTCTATCTCACATTGTATTCATTATTGGATGGGCAGTCCAATAAGCTTTTATCAAGATAAAGCAGGTGTTAGACATCACAGAATTGCACCTTAAAGTGCTGTTGGAAAATGCTTTTCATTTGCTTATTTGACCCAAAAAGTAAATAAATGACAAAAATTACTGTGTGGGTTAAAAAGCTATGTGAGAATGGGAGGACAAGTGGTCCTATAAAAACGGCCTCAGTGTCCATCATCCATGTCTTAAATTGGTATTCTTTGGTTCAGTAGAGGAGCGTAAAGTTCTTGTGATCCGCTTTTGCCTGTTGTTATGTTACTGAATGATTCATTTAAAATGATTTTTAGTTTTTTTGGGGAAAATTTAAAATCGCGTCACATTGTCAATCTCTGACAGTTTTGGGGCACCGTGAAATTAGCCGGGTGAATACATTTCTCTCACATGTAAGATTAAGTGAGGATCAATCGCACAGGCTTGCTAACAAATCACTCCTTAACATTTTGACCATCTTTCATTTCAGTTTTTCTAAAATAGATGCGACAGTCTCTCCCTTGTCTAATGTGGGTAAGCTTTCTTGTCGTTTTGGGGCCGAGGTTGCAGGGCAAATAGCCCCTGTTGTTCCACAGTTAGATTTGAAAAAGCATCAAAAGCAGTCATTTCATGTGCAGAGTGTGAATTTTTTCAAACATGGAAAAATGTGATTTGGCATGCATTCTTGATGAAGCTCTTGTATGTATCAAAGAGTGAGATTTTCAATGCACGGGCCGAAATATTAGCGCCATTTTTATGCCTTCCAATTTGTAATAGATCATGCACGTAAAAACCCTACGTCAAGTCGGATTTAATTTCACAGCATTTCCTTCCCGGTGTGCTATCAAAGGTTTTCTAATGTCAGTATGGCGTGGCATGTGATGAGCGAAATTAGGCTGGGTTCAGAGAACTCGCTCACCCTGGGTGATTTCTGTAATCGCAAAATTCAATATCCCGGGGCCAGCAGTCCTGCAGTTCATACAATGGCTCTTGTTCCCGTCAGTGCTACAATTTTCACGAATCCCGGAGAAGATGCATCCAGGGGACTTAATGACTTGGAATAGTTAGGCAATTTAGCCCTTAAATCGGCAATGTTTTTGCCGAAAGGAGAGTTGAAAATTAAGATTGCAGCTTTTATGTGCTGATGCCGGGGAAAAAGAAAGGGTTTTAAAATTAAAGTACTTCAGAGTCTGGAAGGGAACAAGAAGCCACCATTAGGTTATTATTTATATAGAGGAGAGTTTTGAAAACATGAACATATAGTAATGTTCCCAAAGCGTGGGATTTGATTGTTCATTGGGAAGACATATCATTAGAAAACAGGTTAGGCTAAAATGTTTTGTTGCAGTAGATGTCCCAAAAACCAAAATGTAGAATGTGTGTTTTTTAATCTCTGTACTACTAGCATTATCCTGATAATTAGACTGAGGCTGATGTTGTATGATGAAAAGAATGATTTGTATTTTTGGATTGATAATTTATCCAATTAAAGATCGTGGTCCCCATAGCGACAAACTCACCCCTCCACTTTAACCCATCAAAACTGAGATTGGACTAGAAGAAATTCATACTATGTTTTCTATTTGGACCTGTCATTCCGTAATGACCTTTATCTATACATTAATGAGGAATATAACAAATGATACCAATGAACAAGCATTCTGTAAAATACTTGCATGTATGCCATTTTTCATTGATATTAAAATAATAGTGATGCATGTTTGGTCTAAATCTGAAACCGGTATATTAATAAATGAGCTTTGCCTTTTGCACTGTAATACATGGAAATACAATACAGGACTTGGAGCTTGGAGAAGGAATTTGTAAATGGATAATTTCTGGAGAACTATCACAAAATTAATTTATTGATTTTAAAAAAAATTTAGGATTTTATCTAGGGATACAGTGTTTTAAAAATGCATCCAAAACAACCCCCAAAACATTTGCAACAAAAAAGATCAAAATGGACCTTTGCAAGGTCAGAACAGGCAATAGTAGAGTAATCATTTTCTTGGCAAGTACTAGGTACGCCACGCTTCCCCACAAAAAGGTGTTCCAACTGGATTGCACATGACGCAGTTCACGCAACAAGCTACGCGCGCGTGTGCCATGGCCAAGAAATATTACTCCAACTATAATTACAATCTAGGATCCCCCATATTAATTTAAAGTCCTTTTTCTGTTGTCTTTGACAACACTTAAGCAATAACAGCCACATTTTGAGAGCGCCCCCAATTTTCAATTTAATGTGTATTTGTTATTATTAAAGCGACGTGTGTAAGTAGAATGGATCCCAGATAGGAATTTGATGGGCGGAGCTGGAAAACGCCACATATGTCCGTTCATGGTAAAATAGTCCCGAAAATAGTGCCACATCAAAGAAAATGACCTCTAACTGACTTGCCTGAACTGACCGAACAACTAATGGATGCGCGTAGACACATCATGACACAAAATTCATAGTCATATTTAATGTTTCTAGCAGTGTTGAATTTATCGGACATCTCCGATAATAATTATTTTAATTATTAAATTTCTTATTTTGTGACACATAGAGAATGTGACGAAAAAAAGGGGCGGCGGGGGGCTTCGAGCATTCAAGGTATTGTTTACTGGTCACTTAAATGCAACTGTTGCAAACAATCTCAAACTATTCTGGAAAATGGGGGTGCTCTTCAAAAAAAATTGCTGTATGTGCTTCAAGATGTTGTTGATAAAAAATCACCAAGACAAGACATTTTAAAAGGTCATTTGCGATTCTTCATTGTTTCCACCATTCACCTTTGAAAGTTAAAATTTATGACATTAATAAAATTTGTTTGTATCTATTTCTTTTGAATAAGATCATTATAATATGTATTTTTTCTCTTGATATAAAAGAATTTGATTAAGATCATATAACATGTATTTTCTCTGAAAGGACAGATTAACTTATGATCATTATAACATGTATTTTTCTCCGATATAACAGATAAATTCACTGTTACTATAGGGTATTGTAAAAGTTGATAAAGGAAACTTTTGTGTTAAAATGTGACAAAACACAGTAAGTGAGAACTTGCATTGGGTCTTTAAAGGCTGACTCAGAGATTTTGTGTTGTAGTAAATTAAATAATAGTCCTCTAGAACAAAGATAGCACCTAAATGTTAATTCCAAAGTAGAGAGTGAATCAAGATTTGTTTGTATTCATGCAATAAACATTTTATACACAGTATAAGGGCCAAAAATAAGTGTGTCTTAGAAGAAATGTGAAAAATTCTAATGCGAAAGCGGTTTTTTTTATTTAGGAAAAAATGCTAATGCCGAAATTGCCGATTTTCTCCTTTTTTTAATTCATTTTTGGCCCACTTTATTTCATTTATATTACAAAAAAATACAAATATTAATTTCTGGAATTTTTTACAAAAAAATTGAAAGTGAGTAAAACAAAAAAAAAAAAAACAATTATCCGGTACAAAAACACCAATTTTAAAACTAATGCGTGCGATCTTCATAGACAAACTTGTTTTTTTCTTGGCCTTACATAACATTTGAATTACTGTGTATAACAAAAATTCTGGATCCAGAATTTTTTTATAGGACACGCACTGACCACAAAACCCCCACTTGTACCCTTCGACACAAGTTGTGATAATTTCTATGTCAAACAACTCACCGTATCCATCCTTCGTCACAGGAGAATCCACTCACCCCCAGCCCACGCACAGTTTTGTTGATTTGTTATCAATCCACGATGACATGCCAATTAGCGCGTCAACGGGGCCCGGCGACAGTGTTCATGGGAGTGCATAGTGGTACGCTTACTTCAACGCACTGTTCGTCACGGTTTTAAAACTCTGAGTCCGCGCAATACATCAGGTGCAAACTGCAAATTCAACAAAACAACCCAAAACTATCGTTTGCTTTAGATTTTTCTAAAATATTAGTCTAGGAAAGCCTTTTGTTCGGAAATGGGAACATTTAGTGTCATAAGTGAGAATATTTATGTTCCTTCTATACACGATATAATAAGTTTTCATGCAGATATTGTTGAAAGGATTCAAACATGTTACAGAGTGGTTCGATCACAAATCAAACAACTCTGCATCCGATGCCTCTGCCTATTTTATCCCGCTTGAGCCGCCTTCTCGATCCACGGGATAAAAATACGGGGACGCATGGATGCATCGGTGTGTTGATTTGTGAGAACACTAGTCTCGTAACATGTTTGGAATCCCTAAATGAAGAGACTTCCATTTGAGCTAATTATTTCACACAGTGAATACTATATGGAGACAGAAGCATTAGTATATGCAAAAAAAAAACCAGATCGTTTGAAAATTGAGTGTGCCCTCTCGGGAAATCTTGAGTCCGCTTTAAGGGATACAGCCACACATGCACACACACACACAACATGCATACACACACACACACACAACAAACAAACAAAGATGATCAAACTACACTTAAATAAGGTGCTAAAAATTAGGGACAAAATGGGTTTAGTTTGTGGACATGCTTAATGTTTAAACGCATTTGATCTTTTACAGACCCATTGTCAAGAATAGAATCTCATCGCTCATTCGGTGGAAGAGGTTGATGTGTTTCGAATATTAACACGGTGTAATGAATATAATCAAAATGGTGTGTAAATGGCCTAAACACAAAATTGATAATATGTATAATGAAAACCAGTTATCAAATGACCTTCAAATTAGACCAGATTGCGTGTAGGTGGAGGAATTTTGTGCACTGAGGATATATATTTATCCCAATTGACTAATAACTTAGTGTTTTTTGAAACGAAGTTACTCCAAACTGTTTGGCCAAATACAATTACAAGCCGTAGCCATACGATATGAGTAATTAAGAAGGTCTTCTGTATGTTTGTGTACACAACAAGGGACAAACTTCTTGAGGGGAGGGCAAAACTAATGAAGTTTCTAAGTTAGTTGTCATCTAACCTCAGCCTATTTTCTGAGGTGAAGATTTTATTATCTCTTAAATGGAGTTAGGCAACATCCTCTCCCTAAGGGCTGGACTGCCGTGTTACATATTTTTAATCGGGATCCATATTCATAGGAAATGAATTAAAGATACCTAATAAGATCATGATGGTAGTCAATATGATCTACTTATCAAATTTGATCAGATGGTTAAAAAATTTGGGTCACTAGACATTGTATACATTTTATTGAATTATCTTGCGACTGTCGTGCAAAGGTGGATTACAGCAAGACAAACAACTGGAACAGAAAAGTTTTGATAAAATGCAGGTTTGATGTAATTCATTTCTGTTATTGAGACAGGACCTCGCAAAGGTTGATGTGGTGAAAATGAGGTCCTCAGTAATTTACCACTACATTGCCTGCTACCAGCCTTTTTGTGGTTAAATGGTGTATTGTATATTATTTGTTTCCAAGCATCATATTCCTTCTGCATGACCCCACAAACATATATCAATGTAGATCACATGGTCACATGGGTTCATATGGTGGTCCTTTTACGGCAATAGGATGTATTTAATATTTAGTTACCAATGTTTACGTTCTTGGACCATGAACCAATAACATATCATATGTAATCACATGGGTATCATGGGGATCACATGGTGGTTCCCTTATAGCAAAGGGTTGTATTCATCTTAGTTACCTAACATCATACGTTTTTTTATTGTTGGTTTGTACTCCTTTCCCTGGATCTCATGTTGAATAAAGGTGTAACTTTGAAAAGAAATTGGAAAGAAAGATACTTCCGTGTCTTAGTATGGGATTGCATGTTAATCTGAATGTAACAAAAGGAGGTATTATTCTTGAATTCCATTACAGGTTACATTTCTTTTTTTATGTGATGTACATGTGATATATGTGTGTCAGGCAAAAAAAATATGGATTGAGAAGCTAAATAAGATAGACCCTGTGTTATAATAGGTGACCATGTGATACCCATGTCGCACACATGTGGATGTACATTTTGATATAGTTGTGTCATGGCAAAAAAGAGTAATTTAGGAAATTAGAAGATAAGACAGATTATTGCCACCACGGGTCAGCTAGAGTTGTCCATGCTTTTCATGACTTCTAGCCTGAATGACAAGATTGATGTGCTTGGAGATTCTGAATTTTAAGGTGTGATAACTTTTGCATGGCCTACTATATCAATGTCAAAATTGTGGCGCCATGATTGAAATTGTTCAAAAAATAAGGGTGAGACAATTTACAAGTGGCCAAACATCTGAGAGTAAAACCTCATAACAGAATATGTGTTTTATCAGATTCTGCAGGAATTTTTGAATTGCCTTGTCACATTTAGACCTGTCTCTTATACAACATGGCATATTGTAGCACCTGAGTTCTTTCATAAGACTGTCATTTCTCACATATCTCCACTTTTTCCCTTTCATTATTTATTTTCCATAGTCTATAACCTGGTTACTAAGCATTGGATTCACCCTTGGTTATGGTTCCATGTTCAGTAAAATCTGGATGGTACATGGCCTAGTGACACAAGAGAAAGCAGACAGTGATGACGGAAGGAAAAGAAGGCGGAAAATCAGCCTACAGGTAAGCCGAATAATTCAATCCCCATGCGTAAAAAGATCATTTTTATATTTTTATACATCTACAATTCGTCCAGTGCCTAAGACATTGCCATTCAGCCCATGAGGAGTCAGCTCCAGGTGGAAGATGCTCATCAGGTTCAAAACTAATAGATGTTACTTGGTTAATGACGAGTCTTTCTTTCCACAAGGTTGACTCTCTTAATCTCCTTAGAGACTGTTTCAAGGGTTTGGACTTTGCTTAAGAAACTCTCAATTTTTTCCTTGATAAAACTCTTACAGAAATCACATTTCATCAGTTTCAGTTTTACTTACTTTCTAGATAAACACAGCAGATTTTAGAAAAAGTCCATAGTTATACAAGTGTTCTGCCTCTTTTATAACAAGAGTAAATGTGTGCACAAACACTATTCTATCCAACACTACACTTTAATTATAAAAAACTTACTTGAAGTAGAACGTGAGAGCTTTTTGCCACATCAACATCTCTACTTTGATGAGTAATATATGTGGAGATGTAGCTGAGACTTAGTGCAATTTAAAAATGGTGCATTTTGAGAGAAAAACAGGAGTCAATTACACTACTCCCATCTTAAGAGAAAAAAAAAACGCCTCATTTCCCCACAAGATATTTACTCTGATCTAAAGAGGACTAGCTATGTGCTGCATATAAAAATACACCTGCACAAAAAAGGTATATCGGCAGTTTTTCAGATCAAACACTGTCCAAAAGTAAGACCATTTTGAAATGGTTTTCGAAATATTTTACATTTTGTGCCTAGGCCTGTCTTTCATTAATACCTGCGTGTAAAAAGCGTGAAGACAATGGCTGAGATGATAGAACGCCCGAAAGATTGAAAAACCCCAAAAATAAAAGTTGAGTTTGGATTTTTCAATGGCATTGCAGTGTACTGGAGACGAACACGAGGACCACAATCAATATTGCAATAGTAGGCTTTCTCGCTCATCAAGTCGGGACAAGAACACTGTGTAGGTTAAAATCAATACCCACTGATTATTGCGTTGAACCACCACAAGTGACCATTGAAAAATCCAAAAACTGCAACTTTTGGGCTTTGGGGGGTCTTGCGTATTTCGAGCACTGCTATCTCAGCCATTTTGCAGGATTTTTTAGAGCGAGGTGTTAGGAAAGGAGCAAGACCTAGGCAACAAAATGTATATTTCTGAAAACTTTCAAAATGGTCTGACTTTGGCACAGTACTGATCGAAAACATGCCGAGATACTTTTTGTGCCGAGGTGTAGAAGTCATTGTATGGATTGGAGCTTGTAGGTAGCTAGCTAACATTGCTACAACTAAAAGCTACATGTTACCAGGGAAGACATAATCTTTAGCTGCTGGCAAAAATGTTCTTGGGTTTCAGTATCATCAACTGAAGTTACACAACTTAAAGGGGTACTGAGACTTTTGTGTGGGCAAATTGGATGTGATATCGATGTGTAGCTCCGTGTTACCTTGGCTGTTATTTTGAAAGGAAGACTAACTTTAGACCTGGGTTTAAAACAGGATTAGTCCTACATGAGTGGACCTTTTGTCATTCAAAATGATGTGAAAGTTAAATGTAACAGGGGAGAAAATTCCTCAAGGTTGGGCCATTCCGGCCCACCCACAAGGAATTTTCTCACTTGTTACAGCACATTTTAGAGTATGTTGGAAGGAAAAAAGGTCCACTCATGTAGGACTAATCCTAGTTATCTCCATAAGTCAAAAAGATACTGAGACTTTGTTGTGAGGAAATTTGACATGATATTGATTTGTCTCTTGTATTTCCTCTAAGTACATTACTTTTATCTCCATAAGTTAAAGGGGTACTTAGACTTTGGTGTGAGGAAAGTTGACATGATATTGATGTTTCTCCTCTGTTTCCTCTAAATACATTACTTTATCTCCATAAGTTAAAGGGGTACTGAGACTTAGGCCAAAAAAAAAATTGTTTGCTTGTCCACTTCCGACCGACCGTCATTTGCTTTGCGACTGTAAAACTTTTTTTTTCAAAAAAGTTTTTTTTTTCAATTTTACCCCGAAATTGACAAACTACCCGTCGGAAAAAATGTCAACATGAAGAGAAAAGCTTCCCAATCCGTGTCCGATGCCCTCAAACTGAGAATAAAAAAAAAAAAAAAAAAAAACCAGGGCAGACATAATCTGTAGCTGCTGGCAAAAATGTTCTTGGGTTTCCGTATCATCAACTGAAGTTACACAAAACTTAAAGGGCTACTGAAACTTTGTCGTGGGCAAATTGATTGTGATATTGATGTTGTAGCTCCGTTGTTTGTACCCTCTAAATTTACATTGGGCGGTTTCTGAAAGGGAGACTAAACTTTAGACCTGTGGTTTAATAAAAAGGGGTAGTCCTACATGAAGGAGACCTTTTTTCATTCAAAATGATGTGAAAGTAAAATGTAACGGGGGAGAAAATTCCTCAAGGTGTTCCCATTCCGGCCCATCCATGAGGGATTTTCTCCCCCGATACAGCATATTTATAGTATGTTAGAAGGAAAAAAGGTCCACTCATGTTAGGACTAACACTGGTTATCTCCATAAGTCAAAAAGATACTGGACTTTGTTGTAGGCAAATTGACTTGATTATTGGGATTGTTGTGTATCGTGTATTTCCTCGAAAGTACATTACTTTATCTCCATAAGTTAAAGGGGGACTGAGATTAGTTGTGAGCAAAAGGGGACAATGCGTTTCCTCTAAATGCATCTTAACAAGCCTGCAGTATGATTGAAACTAAAGAATTGCTCCAAATGATTTTTGTGAATGTTGTCGTCCTGAATTGGGTAAATACTATTCATTCATTGTTCACATCGCGCAGAAATACGCAAGAAAAAAATTTCTGTAAATGATTTTTTGGGGGGGGGGGGGGGGGTCTCTGTTTAGAACCGTACTTAATTTTTCTATGCAGCCATTGTCTTTAAACAATAACGAGAAGTAGTGCTCTCCTAAAGCTCTAATGTCAAATTATGGAGTCTTCGGAGAGAAATTTAAGAAGCATAGCATTGCAATGTACATCAAAATGATCATACAAAAGATTTACATAATTCACTCTCCTACAATGCACTTAAGAAGAGCTGCATCAGGGGAGTGATCAAACAGCGTGCGATTACCTCTTGCATTCGTATTCCGCACGCTTCTGTTTTATTCATTGTTCACTAATTATCCTTGAGAAAAGCTTATTCACAACTTTTTAGCTGTCCCGACTTTTTTACGGTTTTGCGTTAATGAGTCACAGGCTCATTTCCCACGGTCCCATAGGCAACTGTGGTGTAATTTCTGTCCGTTTACAGGCAAAAAAAATACAAAATTGGAATTTCTAAGACAGACCATTTGCACGTAAGATTTGCAACTGGATTAGTTATGTTAACAGTTCAGATGATATGAATTCCAACTTGTTTGAGCTAAGTCGGGGGGACGAGGCTGTGGATCACAAAATACCCCTTTAAGTAGAACGGTATGGGACACAACTCTCACTCACTTAAAGAGATGTCATCTTGCCATCATTGTCATGTATTGTTATTATCAGTGCAGCATACTCGTCATCATTGTACATTATTATTTCCCATCAAATCATCATTGTCATAACATAATTATATATGGTACCATCATTATTTTCATCATCTCTAAGACTATTAGAGGTATTTCCAAACCACCTGAATGACCTAAGAGATGGCACTACAAATTGAGTTTTTAGTTATCAGTGGTTTACCTTTGACAAAATTCTCAAGTTATACACACTAACCTGGCTGCCGTAAGGATCAAAAAATCTTGGGTGGACTACTTCTTGCATGGCATCTGAATAAGTGTTTAAATGTCTGAAATGCACTAGTTATATTTAATAAAGTGATGAAATTGATGATTGACATGGTAGACTGTTATGTTTTCTCAAACTAAGCGCATTTGGTCAGTGAATTTGAGAAATTTACTCCGCGGTCATCAATTTCACATCGATTTGCAAATTACTCGTCTTTGGGCGCTATAGAGAATCTTGGGTTTCCGGTCTGACATCGGCAATTTGGTTATCGTAACTAAAATTTTTCTGGTCATATGTTTCATAATTTGTTGATTTGGTGATTTCAGCTTGTACTTTGGGGGTTATTTTGTTGTATTTCCTCGTGAAGTTTTTAATGTGAAAGAAACATGCTCAAAGTTGCCATTTTTCCCATAACACTGTGTATAAGTGAGTTCGTGGTGTGTACCTCAAATGTCCTCAGCCTGTCCATGGAAGCCACTCCAAACTCCTGAAGACACAACATGAATACCATGACTTCAATATCTCCTGTGAGCATCTTATGCTCAAGTCCATACTTTAATGTTTGATATAGAGCCATTTCCCGTAGTGGGGTGTCCATTGGCTTTGTTCCAATTTGGATGCACTTTATTTAAAAAAAAAGTGATTCACTCCACTAAATATATCGGGTCTGGCACCTCTGGCCCAAAAGCGTGGTTGAAAAAAAGTAAAAATAAGTCTTAAAGTTAAAAATTGAAAATAGTATAAACTGGAACTTTCTGTGCTAACTTTTGTGTTAGAAAGATTTTATATCACAGAGCAACAAGATATCCTCTCTAAATGTAACGAGTGAAAATTTTACTCCCCCAATTGGGTGATAACTCTGTATCCACTCAAAATGAGTGTTTGTACTTAAAAGGGATTTCCACTCAAAACGAGTAAAAATCCCTCCAAAAGATGGATTTTCCACTCGTTTGAGGAGTTACGAAGGACAACACTGTTGAGGAGTAAAACGAAGGATAACATGAAACCAAGTGGAAATCCACTCTTTTGGGAGAGATGTTCACTCTTTTTGAGTGGGAATTCGCTCTTTTTAAGTACAAAAAACACCATTTGTGGGTGGTTTTAAAGAGTTCATTTCACGCATTTGGGGAAGGAAAATTTGAAAATTGTCACTCGTTTACATTTAGAGAGAGATAAACAAGTAGTCTTGAGACTTTCTCACTGAGTATTGGTTAATTTTAAGCCCCATTGAGGCATTTTATTAACTAGTTAGGATGCATACATAATAGAGAGCTCGTACATGTCTTTGCTTTTGGTGGAATAAAATCTTAACCACTCAAATTTCCACAGTTTTCTCAAAATTTCAAAAATATGATTTTCATGACCACATATCAGAATCAGTATGCAAATGCATTCAAATGAGTCCAAACAAGCCTAGTCTTAGGTCAGTGGTTTTTGAGATGGAAAGCCATCTAAAAGCACCAGTTACTTGAGTGTTATACCTGCATAGAATCATCCAGGTTGAAAGGGTTAAAATGAAGCTTTTCATAAAACATTGACAAATTTCTCGCTCAGGAATCAATCGTGTTTTACAGTTGGCAATCCAATAGGTTTGCACCTAGTGGCCCATATGTAGTCAGCTCACTTGGGATTCAATGCACACGCGCACCCAACACCTTAGACGAATAGATATCGTCACGTGAATGCTACAAGGCCGTAAGTGCAATAGCTGCCATGGAATGAGATCTTGTGCTGCCATGTATTAGGATGACTCAATTTGATCTTTCCTTGAGTCAGTAGCTCTTGAAATGGTTCTTCAAGTGACTGTGACACCTGAAGAACCATTTCAAGAGCCACTGACCAAAGACTTGGCGTAATAATGTGTTTGATGGGAATTTCTGACAAATGGCAGCTATTGCACTTACAAAACCTGGTTCACTCACATGACGATATAGTTTAATGGGTGTTGATGAGTCTCTCCAAATTTTGTTGGAGCTCTGCACGACCTCAGTGCCTCGTTGAAATTCCAGTAATTGATTATGTGACTTCCATGTCAATCGGCTTTCCGCGCACGATTACGTTTCAGGTGTGAGACACAGTTGTAGAGAGTGCAAACACCGCATCGCTCGCTGAAACTTTGTCCAACCTCTTACGGGATCAAGTGATATGATTTAATTCCTTCTCCTCATTGTGTAGAGGACTTTTACAACTTGTCAAGTTCCTATTCATCACATCCTACAATTACTGTAAGCTACATTATGCTCATCACCAAGGACAACATTCAGTAGTTGGTGTTTGTATGAATTAACATGACCTAACCTTGTGTGTTCTGGGTATCATGATTCATACCCACAAACCAGGGGGTGTCTTTTTAAAATACACAGGTGAATGGAAGTTACTGAACTGTGCCCATGGGAATTGAGGCTATTTTCATACAGAAATTTATTAACCCTTTGGGGCCAGGCAACTACAGTCACTCAGTGTTTTTAAAAGTTTTCAATATTTTTCAAAATGTTTTCCAAAGTAATGCAGTTTCACGACCATATTTGGAATCTCCCCAAAAATGCATTCAAATGAGTCCAAACAAGCCTAGTCTTAGGGCAGTGATTTTGAAATGGCTTTATAAATGCCCAACAGTCATTTGGGAAACCATCTGAAAAGCCACTGACTTACGTGTTATAACCTACACAGAATCTACCAGGGTAGAAAGGGTTAAACTCAGCTTGTATAACCACTTAGTGTTGATACTGTTTCTCTAGCACATTTTGCCGTTCTTTTAAAAATATTTTGTTCTATATGGAATCCTAATTTAAATAAAACTTTTTATTTTTTTTATTGTTTCCTGTTGGTTTTTTTATATGTTTTGTTGTTATTCTTTGTGATTTTGCTTGATTTGTTTGTTTATATTTTTTTTAACATTTTTTTTTTTAACAAGACCTTGCTCATCCAATTGAGAAGATATAATTGGGTTTGGTGAAGAAGTTTAAATGTAAACAAAAGGTTACAAGAACTCAAATTAAGAATCCCTTTTTTTCAAATATATTTTCTCTTCAATCAGGTAGAAGGTAGATACCCACACGGAAAAAAGGTTAGAACCCTAAAATTAACCGATACAATTTGATTAGAGCTTTTAAACATGATCTTCTGATCAAAACATAACACATGATAGTAACACATAAGCTTCAATTTCCATTTGCGTGGACATTAAATTTTATCCCTGGCAAAAAAGCAGAAGGGGGATTTTGCGAGAGCGTGACTGTCTGTATGTGTATTATACCATACTGACCGAGTTAGTCCCTTGCTCGAGTAAAATCCCACCCCTAAGTTTTGCGAAAATCAGAGAAAATTCTAAAGATCCGATTATTATCCATACCAAGAAATTGGCCTACACTGACTGCAAAATTTGGAAACCTATTTTCTTCAAACAAAACATTTAGCCTTGAATTCAAAGATATGCATTTTCCAATATGAAATTCCAGTATTTTCCATTATAAAGTAATTGGTGGTGTCTAAGGAGTCTGGAACTTTGAAGTTTGGAAACACATACATTTAAGAGTAAAACATGGCAAAGTGTCAAAGATTCAGCAGAAGACACTGTTTCTGCTCAACACTCTATAGCGTCTTTCTACTTCACTCAGACATGATACTACAATATTTTTCACTCTTTTTCCATATTTCAGTATAAAAAAAATAAAAGGTCACTAAAAATTCTGTTTTCATTAAATGCATGACAAAAAAGTTGTGTAGATTTGTTTCTGAAACTAAAGAATATTTTGAACAAGGTATGTGTAGGGTCATAGAGGTCGCCAAATCAAATATGGCTGCCGCCTCTACACGATAGCAAATTGAATCAAGCTTCATGACTATTTTGTTCTTTTTTGCTAAAAAAAAATCCAATGAAGTACATTTTAGTCATTATTGCATGGTTAGTTACATCACAAAAGATGAAATCTACTTCAGAATGGGGTGGAAACATAAGTATACTATCAAAAAACGGCATTTTTTCCCAACATTGAGTCTTCAAAATTCGGCAGTCATAAAGTGGCTGTATAGTGTATGTGGCGAGTAGGCCAAGACATTTTCAACTACTCCGGCTTCGGGCAAGATTCGGCATTATCCCACCCCCAACTTTCAAGGTATTTTCAGCTTAAAAAAAGGGTGGGACGATACTTAGGGTCAGACAGTATGGTGTTGGGTTCCAGTTGGTAGGTTTTTTTTTTTAGGTGTTCAAAGAAAAGTTGTTGAAGTCCAATTTCAACCAGTCACTTGGAGCTAAGGTGCAATAGGGGTTACTTCATTTGTGGATGATGTCAAAGGTCCATCGGACCAAGGTCAAAGGTCAGCGAGGTCATGTCCATATGTAATCTTGCCAGGGGGATCTCGCAAGTTTACGTACCTTGTATTTCTATGCTTACACACAGGCCTTACACTTGTAAGACAGTACAATAATTTTCTATCTTGGATGAGGGTTAATTTGAGGAGGGAGGACAAGGTTTATTTGGCATGGACATGCTGAAAGGGTGCAAGGTTTTTAGTAACATTTGGCCAAGTACATTTTGTTTGTGTACAATAGCCTTGAGAGAAATTATGTATCAGAATCTTTAAATATGCAAAAATATCCTGCCTTGCTTAAACCACAAAGACCAGTTTGTCATTGCTATATTTAAAAGTTGACTGAGAAATTTTGAAATATGAAAAAGAAAAATTTTTTTGGTGTGTGTTTATTAAACAAAGTCAACTAGAACTGAAGATAGTCACTTAAAATGCACAATTCAAAAAGTTTGAGATGAATCAAACTTTTTTCATTTCCAGGCAGTAAACATTTTATGTGAGTCTTACATTGCCATAAGATAACGTGTTATGTGTTTAAACAAAAAATTCAGGATGGGAATTTTTAACAAAGATGTAATTTTCTATATGAAGGACTTTGATTTGAGCTTAGCTAGTTCAACAGTAATAGTAGTATATGGCAAGCATTATGTGGTATGCAAAAAAAAAACATGATTGTTGAAAACCTGACCCAGTGCGCCACTTATGAGAAATCTCTGAAGTCGGCTTTAAATCTCACCAGAGGTGGTCCAGATTAAGGTAACAGAGAAAGCACAGTAGGCCCAACTAGAAAGGGAGTTTTCTTTGAATTACATTACCACCATGTGAGTGCAACAAGGTCATAAGGCAATAGCTGCCTTCTATAAAAATCCCATCAAATAAACTATTATGCCAAGCCTTTGGTCGTGGCTCTTGAACACAGTCGCCTGAAGAACCATTTCAAGAGCCCACTGACCAAGGAAAGATAAATTGAGAGCTATCCTAATATATGGCAGCACACAGATGTATCACATGGCAGCTATTGCACTTACAACTTCTTGCATTCACATGATATGAATTGCTTGTACCAATTAATATTGACAGAATGATTCAGTTTACTCGGAAAATATTTTTGGAAAAAATATTGTACTTCCAGGGCCATGCTTGCTTGATTAGTGTAGTATTACAATGTGAAGTTACATCTTGTGTGTTTGTCTGTGTAAATAGGCATATTATGACAACATTTAAATGGTTGTCCCTTCGCAAGATACGCCATTATGCAAAACACTAATAGGTGTATTATGGCCATATTAACACACCTGAGTACACCCAGTGCAATATTTCATTCCATTTATTGGCAAGAAACACAAGAATGTTTATAAGAAATCTTTGCTTTCTACAGACAGATAAAGAATTTTAAGATACTATGAAGGTGCGATGTGCACTTTGAATTATTTCCCACCTTTGCTTCATCAGGCTTGAAATTTAAACATCTCTTTTTGAAATAGTGCTTGGGCATAGATTCAAACGCTGACATACCTATGCACACGGCTTAGGAAGGGAGTGCAAACTGGCACACGCAAAACTCTGTGTTCACGCGTTGACATCCTTGACTCAGGAAGATCGATAATTTTAGTATCTTCATTTTGTGATACAAGTCCACTTGGAACCAGTGACAAACCAACCTGTGCCTCTCCATCCTTCCCATCACCCTCAAAATACAGAGTCAATAATTTTACATGCATTTATATCCCTCATCTCATTGGGTGGCACCATGTTGTTCCCCCCCCCTAATTTTTTTCTTGCCCCCCCCCTAGTTTTCCCCCCTGGTCCAAAGAAAATGAGTGATTTTTTGGCAAAATTGGCGATTGGCCAAAAATCACCATTTTGGGGGACATCAGCAATTTGTTGCCAAAATTGTTAAAATCCCAAATTTGTGTCTTTGCCACCCCCCCCCAAGAATTTCACATTTGCCTCCCCCTAAAATCCACATTTTCCCCCCAGAAAAAGAGGTCCTGCGCCGCCACTGCTCACTCTCCCCCTTCCGCTTGTTCCCCCTGCTTTCCCAGCTCTTCAGGCATATAAGTCACCTCGCTGCGTTGTACTTTTTAAGTTTAAAATGACGCTTTACTCCAGACATAACATCCTAAATAGCAGCAGAAGGTATGTTTTAGTCAATGTGCTATACCACCTTTAGAGACCTTTGTTTGTCATAACAGCAAAGGAAACATTTCTGTGGCCTAACATTTCACTGAGATAATTAGAATTGAACTTTCTTCTACACCAAAATACTTGATGGAGTAATTGGAGAGGTGGGTGAGTTGTCCAATCGGGTCCCCACTTTAACATATGTAATAAAACCAAAGTTTTGAAATCTGAGTGGCCAGATTCACCTCACATTCACGGACAAACTGCTGTGTGCTGAATTTATTGGAGCAAGAGGTAATTGACTGGAATACCTTCCTGACATCCATGTGCTGGATGGCTTGCCGTTAGCACTCAAGCTGATGCCCTTGTAGCAAGGGATCAAATACTTTTTTAGGCCACAGGGGCTATTTGAGTAGTCTCGTAAGTACATTTTACCATAGGCCAAAATCTCTCATGGGGGCTATTTTGCGAAATGGCCCTGGCCTTGTAGGTGATCTTCTTTTTAGTCCTATCAGTGTAACCAGCTACCCTATCTTATTTTACTCTATCCAAAATCTATTTTAAAGTAATCTGTAACACACATTATTTATTAAGAATTCTTTATCATGTTTTGATTATGACAGGAAGTGCCATGGAAGATGTACATCATGATAGGAGTGTTTCTTGCTGTTGACATCATCTTCTCACTGTCCTGGTAAAAGTGGTAGATCCATTGTATAGGATGTTGAGGAACAATCTAAGAAATATATCCGATAAAGATTTGAAATACAACCTCAGCTGGAGCACTGTGAAGCCAGAAGTTTGAAGTTTGGTTAGGTGAGTGTTAGCTCTAAAGTTTCCCTTTTTCTAAATCTCCCATTCTGTATAAACAAATATATTTTTAATCTTGTAACTTGGACTTACATTTTTGATGGCTCGTATCGCAGCTTATCCCCCTATCCATCAGCCAAATGGTCCCTGAACTGTTGAACCGATGACCTTACTGTGAGCTGGAAGTACGTCACAAGAAAATCTTCAGGATCTTCTTAATCTGTTCCGTCGTAGGCTCTTGAAAGGCTGTTTCAGAGGCCACCACTTCTGAGTGTTGGTTTCTCTCGTGCCGGACAATAAATGGCTTCCTAAACCCCTCGCTTGAACCCTTGGGTTGCCTGTCCAACACAAGTACATCCTGTCCTCAAAAGAATGTTTGAGGTGAGTGGGGCGTAATAAGAACCCTCGACGACTTTCATGTTGACCGTCACTTCCAGCTCACAGTTACGGTCATCGTCAAAATTCTGGAGACCACTCACTTCTGGATGCATCTGGGAATAAGCTGTTATATTGTAGCCATCAAAAATATAAGTCCATTGACCAGATTTAACTGTTTTGTTTATCTCAACTTTCTGGTGACTGATTAACATTCAGAAATCCACCAATTCTGTGTTTTGTTTGTTTTTTTTTTGTTGTTTTGTCTAATTAAAAAGCCTTCATTTATGTAATTGATGTAAATTCTAGGACTTTCATGCATTTTGAGATAAATTGGGTATAAGATAAATTTGATCATTATTTTAGACAAAAAATTGAATTATAACTGGAAGAATCCTTTTTTAGAACCTTTAAAGCTTCCCTAAATCTGTGTTCTAAACTCACAATGCTGTGGAGTTTCTCCATTTTCTCTGTAGAATGGTAAACTTTGTCCTTTCGGCATTCTCCAGCATTGATTACAGGTACTTTTGTATCTGTGTAAGATAGAGTAAAGTCTTTTTGCACCTCATTTGAAACCACCTAAAGGCACATGCTGTATCAGTGCCAGCAATGAGAATGAGTTTACCTGGCCTTTAATTCGGTATGTGTACCTACCCAAATACTTGATTATAGGTTTAATAACTGCGATAACTTCTTGCAGAAAAATGGGACAAATCAATGGGGCACGCGCACTGAGATTTTGATGCTTCTAATGCATGAGCGAGTGCATTGGACAAGCAATCAAAATTCAGTTCAAGTGCATTGATTTGTCCATTTTTCGAGCAAAAGTAAACGCGCAGTTATTAACCTATTCATACCTGACATGAAACAAAGAATTTTCCCTTAATAACAGCTTAAACAGTAGTTTTAAACTGTCATTTATCATAGAGATTTAAAACAAATTACCCCACTGAAAAATAAATCAATCCTGCCCGACGCGTACCGTTTTTTCGAAAGCACCTTACGCAGTGCGCGGAGTGCAACTTAGACTTTTCAATCCACTCGCGCTACATTGGCATATTTTGTAACGGCTTCAATGATTTGTTGCCGTATATGCGTAAAGTACGCAGAGTGTATGAATAATGATAAGCTACTTAGTTGTTTCCAAAACCAACCCATGATTAATCACTAAGCAGTAGTGTGTATGGTGCTTTATTCCGTTTACTCTTGATTTCCGTTGATCTATCAGTCTCATTGATCGAGTTGGCTTTTTCTATTTAGGTCAGGTATGGCCATACTGGAATTAGAGGCGCAGGTTGACCTCTTTTGCGATAGTGAATCACACACTTGGTTCTAAAAAGGACCTTGGATCAAAGCCTTGATTTCATCCCACTCTTCGTACTAGCTGGTGAAGGAGATAGATAGATTGTTAGTATCTTCCATTTATATGTGATACAAGTCCACTTATGAACCATGACAAAACCAACCTTGCCTCTCCATCTGTCCCATCAACCCTCTACAGAGTCAATAATTTTACTGCATTGATATCCTCAACTCTCATTGGTGGACACCCATGGGGGGGGCGTTCCCCCCCCCTAATAAACAATTTTTTTTTTTTCTGCCCCCCCCGCCCCTAGTTTTCCCCCCTGGTCAAAAGAAAAAATGAGTGATTTTTTGGCAAAATTTGGCGATTTGGGGCCAAAAATCACCAAATTTGGGGGGGAAATATTTTTTTTATGTTTTTCAAAATTGTTAAAAATCCTCCAAATATGTGATACTTTGGGGCCACCCCCCCCCCCCCCCCCCCCACAAGAAATTTCACATTTGCCTTTGCCTCCCCCTAAAATCACATTTTCCTTCCCTTCCCCCAGAAAACGAGGTCGGGGCCGCCACCGGCTCACCTCCCCCCTTCAGCTTGTTTCCCCTGCTTTCCGTCTCTTCAGGAATGTAGTCACCCTCGCTGCTTTGTGACCATTTTTTAAGTTACAATTAACGCTTACTACTTCCAGACTAACATCTAATAGCAGCAGATGTATGCGTTAGTCAATGTGCTATACCACATTTAGAGACCTTTTTGTTCATAACCAAACAGCAAAGGAAACATTTCTGGGGCCTAAAATTTCACTGAGATAATGAGAAAAATTGAACTTTCTATCTACAATTACAAACACCAAAATCTTCACTTTGATGGATTACTTGAGAGTTGGGTGAAGTGTGGGTTTCAATCGGTCACACCACCCACTGTAACATATTACTAAACCCAAAGTTTGAAATTCCTGAGGTGGCCAGATTCACCTCACTTTCACGGAAAACCTGCTGTGTGAGGATTTATTGGCGCAATAGGTTAATTGACCTGGATCCCTTCCTGACATCCATGTGCTGGAATTCTGGCCGTTGCACTCCAGATCTGATGCCCTTGTAGCAAGGGATAAAAATACTTTTTAGGCCACAGGGCCTATTTGAGTAGTCTGTCGTAGTACATTTTTACCATAGGAAATCTCTCATGGGGGCTATTTTGCGAAAAATGGGCCCTGCCTTGTAGGGTGAGCTTCTTTTTATTCCTATCAGTGTACCAGCTACCCTTCTTTATTTTACTCGTCCAACAATCTATTGTAATAAGTAATCTGTACACCTTATTTATTAAGAATTCCTTTATCATTTTGTGATTATAACAGGAAGTGCAGCAGGATATGTACTCATGATGGAGTGTTTCTGCTGTTGACCATCATCTTCCTCACTGTCTGGCAAGTGGAGAATCCATGTATATTGATTTTGAGGAACATCTAAGAAAATAATATCCGATAAAGATTTAGAAATACAACCTCAGCTGGAGCACTGTGAAGCCAGGAAGTTTGAAGTTTTGGATTATAGTGAGTGTTTAGTCTAAAGTTTCCCTTTTTTTTATTTGGGTCTTTCTTATAAATCCCTCCAATTCTGTGATAAACAAAATATAATTTTTAATCTTGGTAAATGGACCTTACATTTTTTGATTGCTACAGTATCGCAGCTTAATCCCAGCTATATCAATCCGGGGGCCAAATGGTCCTCCTGAACTTTTGACCGATGACCATGACGGTGAGCTGGAGTGACGTCACAAGAAAAATCTTCAAGGATCCTTCTAATCGGTTTGTCGTAGGCTCTTGAAAGGCTGTGTCAGAGGCCACCACTTCTGAGTGGTTGGTTTCTCGTGCCGGACTAAATGGCTTCCTTTACCCCTCGTTCAAACCACTTGGGTGCCTGTCCACACAAGTACAAATTCCTTGTCCTCAAAGACTGTTTGAGGTGATGGGGCGATTAAGAAGAACCCTCGACGACTTTCATGTGACGTCACTTCCAGCTCACAGTTACGGTCATCGGTCAAAAGTTCGGGAGACCACTCATCTTCTTGTAATGCATCTGGGATAAGCTGTGATATTGTAGCCATCAAAAATAATATCCGTTGACCAATTAAAACTGTTTTGTTATCTCACAACTTTTTCCGGGATGAGTGATAACATTCCGAAATACAAACCAATTCTTGTGTTTTGGTTTGTTTGTTTTTTTGTTTGTTTTTTTTCTAATAAAAAAGGCCTTCATTATGTCATTGATGGAAATTCATAGGACTTTAAAAATGCATTTTGAGACTAATTGGGTATAAGATAAATTTTGAAATCATTATTTTAGACAAAAAATTGAATTAATAACTGGAAGATCCTTTCTTTATAGAACATTAAAGCTTCCTAATCGTGTTCTAAACTCACAATGCTGTGGAGTTTCTCCATTTTCTGTAGAAGGAAAACTTTTGGTCTTTAAGGCGATCCTCCGCTTGATTACATGTACTTTTTGATCTGTGTAAGAGAGAGTAAAGTCTTTTGGCACCTCATTGAACCACTAAAGGCACATGCTGAGAGTGACAGCAATGCCAGAATGAGTTTTAACCTACTACCTGGCCTTTATTCTGGTATGTGTACCTACCCAAATTCTTGATTATATGTTAATAACTGCGTATTTACTTAATTCTTGCGAGAAACAGGGGACAAATCCATGCACCTGCGCACTGAGATTTGATGCGTCTAATGCATGAGCTAGTGCAATTGGACAAAGCATCAAAATCATGCAAAAGTGCAGTGATTTGTCCCATTTTTCGAGAAAAAGTAATGCGCAGTTTTTAACCTAATTCATACATGCCAGAAAACAAGAATTTACCTTAATAACAGCTAAACAGTAGTTTTAACTGTCATTTATCATAGAGATTAAAAACAAATTACCACGGAGCAAAATAAATTCGTCCTTGCCCGACGCGTACGCGGTCTAAAAGCACATTACGCAGTGCGCGGAGTGCAATTAGACATTTTCAATCCACGCTCGCTACATTTGCGTATTTTGTTACGGCTTCACTGATTTGTTGCCGTATATGCGTAAATACGCCGAGTGTATGAAGAATGTAATCTCCCTACTTAGGTTTGTTTTCAAACCAACCCATTATTAATCATACGCATAGTGTGTATGTGCTTTATTTCCGTGTACTATTATTTCGTTGTCTATGCTCGTAGTCTCAATTGATCGAGTTGCCCTTTTCTATTTAGTGTAGGTATTCATACTGTAATTAGAGGCCAGGTGACCTCTTTTGCCGATAGTAATCACACACTGGTCTAAAAAGGACCTTGGAATCAAAGCCGTGATTTCAATCCCCTCTCTTCGTACGAGCTGGTTAGGGAGATCACTGGTTTGTCCATAGGTACTAATCTGGCTGTGTTTTTTGTACTTTTATGTATTAATCATTTAAATACTAACTGCCCTCTTTTTTGCCTATCACAGGTATTTTATACGGCATGAAGTTTGCTGTTTATATTTTGTCTCTTCTTAGCTTACGAGACAAGAATCTGACAGTTAGGGATCTTAATGACTCCAGAAATGTGGGCATTGCATCTATAATGTCGCCGTAAGTAATGTTAAAACCGCTATCATGATTTCTCCTTTCTTTCTTTCCTTCAAATGTAACGAATCGCGCCCCCCTAGTTGGTCATCAAAGTCCTTTTTTTTGGCACTGTTGTAGTGGGAATTGTTAAAATATACGTCAAATCACGGAGTCACGCCAAATGCCATTATATTTTGTACACCAAAGACCATACAGTCGCTGTTTATCTCTCAATACTGGTCGAAAACACTCTGGAAAATGTCCGCGTTGAGGTCCAAACTACCTGAATTCATTATCAAATAATGTATTATTGTTTGAGAATGTCAACTACAATGTCTCCAGTTGGGTCTAATATACGTAAAGGGTATTTGGGGTTAAAAACAACAGATTGAAAAGCGACAAATTTAAGTTTTAAAAAGCCTGGTCTCTGAAGTAATAGAAATTCCACACCAAATTTTAAAGCATCCCAAATCAATTATTGAAATGTGTGCTACAAAAAGTCTGTGTACATGTTACTCTATCTTTTTTAAAGAAAGCACAGCCCTCGGAAAATGTCTAACATTACATTCACACTCACCTATCTCCTTGTACAGACGTACCGTGGTTGATTTCGTTATCAACCCACAGTTGATATGCAAATAGCGCGTCACGCCCGGCGGGTTTGCACGGAAGTGCGTTACGCGGTAAGCTTAAGAGTCGACTTGCTGTTCTTCACTTTTGAACTCGGAGTACCGCAAGGTACCCAGGTGCAAACTGCAAGCAACAACAAACCAAAACTAATCTTTTTGCTTTAGATTTTTCTAAAATTAACTAGGAGATATTTCTGTCGAACTGGGAATTATAAGTGGGAATAATTATGTTTCTCTATATACGCTATTAATGAGTTCATTAAGATTTTCGTTGTTGAAAGTGATTCAAACAAGTTACAGAGTGGGTTCATACAAAATCAACAACTCTGCATCCAATGCGTCGCGTATTTTTATCCCTCTCGTGCGGCTAAAGCCCGCCCTCTCTGGAATAAAACGTGACGCTAAAGCCGCCCTCGCGGGATAAAAATCGTGGACGCAAGGATGCATCGTTGTTGATTTGTGATGAACCATCTGTAACATGTTTGAATCCCTAATTGACTGGCTCAACGATCATTGGATTCTCATATCGAAACATGGGACTGATTTGCACATCGATTTGAACTCAGACGTGTGCAAGGGAAGTGGACATAGCAAGGTCATTTGCCTATTATTTGTGAAACCTGATAAAATGACCCTTCACCTAGCACGTGGGTGACCCGCCGACTACACTTAAGACTCTTGTAAGTGGCTAAGATTAACATGCTGTATTTGTCACGAAATTATAAATCATTACACTGAACTGATTTTCTTAACACAACCAATGGTGACTGAACATAATGCATTTCCCCCATATCTGATAAGGGGAATGCCCCATTACCATAATAACCCCTAAAAGAGAAATGGTCTCGGACCAGTGAACCCATGTCCCCCCTGTCGACCTTAGCTCTCCTCATTCCCGTTTTGGCTGTTAACAAAGACGACGCGTGTTAACGCGCTCTGCTATTTCAACAGCCAAATTAACTGAGCTTTTGATACTGACTAGTTGTATCTCATACTGAATAACTCCTACTAATATACCAACCTATCTGGGGAATATATCCTGGATTATCTACTACTGGATTTTATAACGCAACTTTTCGGAAACGAATAAACTAGACTTTTACCATACAACCGTCGTCGACAGCTCGTCGTTTGTTAATCCTTTTTTGCCGCCATTTTCGGTCATGTGATCTGTGGTAGGCGGAAACAAGGTAAAAACAAAGGCAGCATTGACCAAGTGTTGCTGCGTGGAACTGCCTTTGACTATATGTATGAGTTGTGTTTATGTTATCTTGTTTATCGGGCCTGCTCGCTAACAATTTATATGGGTTTAGTGTGTGTATTATTTTATTACTATGCTGTGGATACTTAATAAAATAGGTGCAAACTGTGTTTGAAACTTCTTTACCCTGTCGTTACTCAGTTACCGAGTTGGTTTTTGTGTCCTTGACGTTTGCGTACGCGTTAGACCTCCCACGGCACGCTGGTTATTTTTCTTTACGGTTTTTATTGCGCACGCTATGCCATCTAGCAACTCACGCTCCGTGCCCGTTTGTTATGGCGCACAATTGCCGTTTCGCATGCCCGCTGTCCATAATGAATGGGACCCCCACTCCCCATCCCTTATGTATCTTGCACAGGCATTTTCCCGCACCGTAGGTGCTTCCTCTTTCTGCTTTGACTTACGGATGCTCAGTGGGCTATCATTGAGCATGGATACTCCGCGCGTGCTGCGTACACGGGAGGGGGGTGGTGATCGGCTCCGGTCCGGGTGCGTCCAAGGCCAGCCGCCCGCTGCTCTGGGTGCTCCCAGGTGGGGTAGCTTCGGCTCCTTCGCGAAGCGCTGATTGGGGTAGCTTCGGGCCGCCTCCTCGCGTATCATCATTCGGCCCGCTGGCTCGCCTGGTGCAGCCTTAGGGGCTGCTCCGGTGCGGGCTGGCGCGGTCTGCGCTGCCGATCCCCCTGGGGGATTTTCGCCGCTGGCATTCCGGTGGTGGTGAGGTGATGGTGGTGCCCAGGTCGCCCGGCTGATCCATCGCCGTTGTTTTCCACACGCTAACGTAGTTTGCGGTACCGGTGTCTTCGGGCAGTTCTAACTCTACCCGCTACTATGTGCCATTACTTCGGGGTTTGTCACGGCAACCCCTGGTGCGCTGGCTTCGGTATCCCTTTGCGGGACCCGCAGGTTGGTTTGAACTACGCTCGCTGCACCCCGCTCTCTCTAGCCTGGCTAGTCATCTGTGCCTCATTCAGCAGGCGCCGCTTTCTCCGCACCTGGCCCTTCGGGGCGGCGTAGCGGTGGGGCTCCTGGCTGGTGGGCTTGGCCTCCGCAGAGCCCCAGCTGACTCGTCGGCTCCGCCCTCTCATTGCGGGTACGGCCTGCTGTGGTTTGCTAAGTGCTGGTCCCGCCGGCACCTGCTTCCGCGGGCGGGCCCGCCTTGGGTGGGGTACCCGGTTGGTGCCCCGTCCTCTGCGTCTCACGGCAGGACGCTGTTCATGTGGCCTACCCATGCAGGGACACAGTACCCACTGCAGTCTACCTTCTCAGGTTACGCTGGCTAATCCCCGTACGTGGCTTACCCCCCCAGTCGAGCTGGACTTCTGGGACTGGTCAGTCTGGTATGGACTTTCGACCGGGGCTCCCGCCAGCGGTAAGCCCTTCCAGGCTATAGTCACTCCTCGCCTCCGCCGTCGTCTGGCCCAGCCGCTGGCACCAGGTGCTGTCGGTGCTGCTTCTGACCCGCTTTCGAGCGGGGCAGTGGCGCCGCTACTGCAGCGTATTTCTCCTTCTCGGGGGGGCCGGTCACGCTGCGGTGGTACAGCCTGGTACCCGGCCGGGGCAGGGCGGTCTACCCATCCACTACCCTTCGGCTAACGTGCCTGGGACTTGGGGTGTCGACCCCATGCCTTCTCGGCCTGTACCCACGTCAGGGTCGGGTTGGGGGCAGTCGAGCCTCGTGGCTCCTTCTGCCCAGCCTATGCCAGTCGGCTTGTTCCCTGCGGGAGGCCTGGTGTCGCCGCCCAGAGTGGCGACGCCTTGCCCACCGCCCTTCTTTCCAGTGGCCGTATTTATCCAGCCGATCACGCGTTGATTTCCCGGGTGACCGTTTCTCCTCTCGTCTTTGGCGTGGATTTCCGGGCTTAACCACAGCATCGTCCCCTCTTACTGGGCTTGCTGCTCGTGGGTTGTTTACCACCTTCCCTGGTGTTGACCTTCAACTCTCGGCGCCGCGATCTGTCTCCCTGCCGGGGATGTCGCGCGCCTTGGCTCTTGTGCTCCCTTCAGGGATCTGTAGGTCTCGGTGGTTTCTCTTGGATCTACTCAAGTCTGCTCTTGGCAGGGCTCCCCTTCGGGCGGCCTAGCTTCAGTGGCTTCACCCCTGGCTGGCAATGTCGCCTTGGCCTTGGTGTGAAAGCCCTCTAAGCCTTGTGTAGTCCCTGGTTACCGCGTCACGCTCTGACGTTGCTCTAGCTTCAAGCATGCAGGGGTCCCCTACGGGGGGTGCTCCTGCCCTGCCTGGGTGGGCCTAGCCCGCCTCGCCCTGGGCGTGGGGCGCATCCCCTGCCGTGCTACAGCTTGCAGCTTCTTCGAGATCCAGACCTTAGACTTTATGCACTCGGCTCCCATGGGTTTTCAGCTCTGGGTCGCCGGAGCTTCCGTCGCTGCCTTCGTTGGCGTCTGACTGTTGCTGCCCCGGTATGCCTAGCTCCTTCGTGGTACTAGTCCGGGCCCGTTCCCTGTGCACCATCGGGGACTTGAGGCCTCTGGGGCTTGCCATTAGGCGCTGGCCATCTAGAGGCCTTGGCTGTCCCCTGGCTCTTAGCTCTGCTGTTAGGCTTAACTTCTACCTAGCCCTGGTCCGCTGGTTGTCCGCTATCTCCCTCGGGGAGCTTGACTCTTGCTATTTGCAGCTTCGCTGTCTCCCTCCTGGGGATCAGCGGGCCTAGCGCCGCTTCCGAGTCGGGCGTAGTGACAGTTGCCGTCCGGCCGTTAGTCCTTTCTTTTCCCCCTTGGGGTCTAGACCGTGCTTCTGGCCTTGGCTTGATGCTTGGTCTTTGGTCTTTAGCCCCTGGCTGCCTCGGGAGGTCGTTGCCTTATAGCCTTGGCGGTCTTGACTTATTCGCCTTGGCCTAGGCCTTGGGGCTTTCATTCATCTTCCTACTTGCTTTCTCGACTTAGACCCTCTCTCTCCATTCGGGTAGCTGGCCCCTGGTTCTTCCCACGCAGCCTTGGCTGGGGGCCCTTGTCGGGCCTGGCCTAGGGCTGATGCCCTGCTGCTTGGTGTATTACCTTGGCCCCTTCGGGGTTTAAGAGTCCTATGCCTATGCTGGTCTAGCGCGTGGCCCCTCCAGGGGTTCACTGGGCCGGCTCAGGGCTGGGGTAGGTGCTCTATGTCCTTCTCCCTGGCCTTACACCCCGTAATTGGGAACCTGATCATTGCGCCTTGGCTGTTCTTCCTGCCCGCTGTCCTCACTTGTGTCGGCGCGGCTTCGGCTACACGCCGCTGGTGCCCTCGGGGACCTAGCCTGCTCTTGGCCGGTCCTTCGGGCTTTGGTTATTCACTTGACCTGATCTCGGGTGTTCCCTCATTGGGCTTGGCTTCCACCCAGGTGGATGCCCTCGCCCCTCTGTCATGAATCTGTCCTCGAACACTCAAACCATGTGGCTGTTGTTCGCTCTGTTGGCCTAACCTTACCCGGGCTCCCAGGCCTAACCTCCTAGCCTTGAGGTCTTTCGACTTCGCCTGGACTTCCGCCTACTGTTTGGGTCGGTGTCTTGACCGGGATCCCTTCTCACTTCTCCCGGTGGTTCGGGAGTTAGGGGCTGGCTTGACAGTTCTCGCACTTCTTGTGCTTCCCCTGACTTACCCTGGTCCGCTGTCTCCATCGGGGGGACCTGGACGCGGGTTTTGGTCGGCTCGACGATGCCCCCCTTTGGGGCTCGTCATACGTGCTTAGCGATCTTGCCTTGCCCGGCACTAGACGGCGGGGCCTCGTCCAAAAAAGTTCCTAACAAGCGTTGGGGCTCGTCCCGGCCTAGCGTGGGTGGCTCGTCAAAGGGCCTAGCTTTGGGGCGATCGATCACAGTGCCCTAAGCGTATATAGGGCATCGCACCAAGAAAAAGCCTACCAGCAAAGGGTATGCTCCCGATTCGTCGGGGTCCTTCTAAAGGAAAGATAATCAACCCCCCCCCAAACCATCACAACAAGCGGTATTTCAGGTATCAACGATTGTATTCAGAAATCAATACAATATCAAAACAAAAAAAATAATAAGCAGTGAAATACTAACATATGCCACAAACCATATAACTGTCTCACTGATGTCAGAAACACAAATAGAGGGGAAAATACACAAACCAGCAGAACAAATAAAAAAAAAAAAAAAAAACAAAAAATCGAAGTAATCAATACACTACAAGTTATGAAAATTAAAGAAAAAAAGAAAGATTTTTTTTAAAAAAAAAAATAGTCAAAAGCAACAATGCAACAGAAACATCATCGCTGACTCCACAAACGGATGAATTTAAATAATAATTCAAAAAATACTACAGTTGTTAAACTAAATGTGCAGAATAATGAAACATATTGATCTATAGTCTTACACGACAGATACTACCATAGAAACAAACAAGGGTGGTGTGGGAAAAAAGGGGGAAAGTAAAAGTTACATAATGATATACTAATAAATAACCCCTTAGATACCAACATCAGGGTCCTGAAAGAACAAACATTACGAAAAAATATGCATCATGGCTCGCTAAAGTAACACCTTTACTACCTAATGGAGCACAAACCATATAATAACATAATAGAGTGGTCAATGCCCACTTCCGACTGGGATTTTTATCCCCTCTATACTAGTCGGAAAAATCAAACAAAGTGACCTGAAACACAACATTTAAGTCGTAATAAATTGGTGGAAACAAATACATCAAGAACATCCAACAAAGTAATAAAATGGGAATAGTACCAAATGGGCAGTAAAACCAAACAACACGCTGGTGCATATCATAAATCTTAAACATGATATAGTAAACAAATCATCGAGATTAATGAGATATATAAAGAACACAAGTATGAGTATATAAAAATACAATCCAAAATTTTCTCACTGAGAAGCTATATGAGTGAAATACCTTAATCGGTATCTACTACACAGTTACAGTAGATAAGCACATTACTACAAAAAACGGGAATGAGCATCTCTATACACTTTACTATCTCACTCGGGAGAAAATATTGAAATAAGTACGGAAGCCGAAAACAATGAACAAAGCCACAGTACGGACACTCTGCTACTCGGTCTGGGCATGCGGCCAAAAATTACTCGGGGGACCCGGGCCAAGCAAATCGTCGGAGAGGTACTGCGGGCGAAAGTACTACTATGGTAATATAGACCGCTGTGGCTCCACGAATGGATACAGTAACGAGTTCGAGGAATGGGAGAGGAAAAAAAAGCGGGGGCCATGAGGGGACAAAAAGTTACCAAAATCAACGGTAGTTTGGTGAGTCAAGTAGGGCAGACTCCCAATTGAGGGGCATCAACGGGAGGACGATGATAAATCACCTGACTCTCATGGGGGGGGCTTATTCACATTCAGCCACACTAGATACTGTTGACTTCTGCTACTGCGGGCATTATCGGGACACACATAGTATAGGTAGTACACCACAAAGCTCCTGAACAAATCTGAGGTCCGCCCGGAAAAGCAAAATGCATCGAAGGCATGGCGACACGGGGTAGTTAGGGGGTGGGGTGGGCGGGGGGGTAGCGGGGGTGCGGTCGCGGGTCCCAGAGGAACTTCACTCCCTCTAAGTGTGACAATTATCTACAAGGCCTGCCGCTTTACAATAGCCCGCTTAAGTAAGTCTCATATACGGGCCAGGGGTATTGTGTCGTACTATGCAGAACTCTGGAGAGCAATCTGCGTAGTCTTCAGGTCGCATTACACAACCGCCTTAGGAGTTGACTCAGCCGTCATTCGGGGGTGCACTCGGCCTCTCGTGAGTACACCAAGGAGGAGGGGAGGGCAAAGGAAAACCAAGAAAGAAGAAAAAGGAAAGCTAGCATGATAGGCCGACGGTAAATACTTAGCTAGGAGTCTATACGTCGATTATTCCAGGCAGGTGCCGTATCTGTCTACACTGCCAGATGCGGAGAGCCTCTGAATCGTAGCCTGCTGCACCTCACTGAGCTGGTAAGGCACCGTGGCGATGCACGTGGTAGACTGGTTATCGCCAAGATCAGTCGCGAACAACCTGAGGCTTTGGTTGGCTGCTTCCGATCATCCGCTGTCTGGACTTTTCGGTCAACTCCTCAGCCTACCACAGCCTAGGTTGTTCGGTGCGTCCTTCGGTGACGTTGGTTCGTTCCATGACTCCTGCAAGCGTCGTTTCTGACCCGAAAGCTAGGCCCCTCTTGGGGTCTGAGTTCGATCGGCGAGTTTCTTGGCGAAACCCCCAATCGTCCTTGGGTGCGGCGTTCGGCCTAGTCAGCTCGCCTTTATTACTCGTTCGGGTCCCTTTTCCCGGCTGGATTAGCTCGGAGATTTCCTTCTCCTTGTAGGTTCTTCCGGGTCAGGGTCGGCCTTTTCTCTCAGCCCTCCACGGGGCTGGGCTTTTAGCCTTCATTCAGTCTCTCCACCTTTATCTCCCCGGGCCGCTCTCCGCGGGTTCTTCTGGGTGCTCTGATCTGACCCCCTCTCTGGGGGGCCGCTCCTCCGTTTTTTGGGGATTAGGCTTCTTTGCCCGCTTCTTTACGCGGGTCCGCCATGCGCTTCTCTGGTTCCTTCCCGGATCCTCAGTTGTTCGCAAGGCTGGGAGGTCTTGTGCTCCGCCTTTGCCGCGTGGTGCTTCGGGCCCTTTGTCCATGGCCTACGTCGGCACCCCAGTCTCTGTCGGAGCTCTTTCTCCCCTCGCCTATTCCTTAGGCTGGGGTTTTCTCTGCGGGAATTCGCGGGTCTCTGGCCATCCTCCAAAAAACTTGGCCGGTTTTTAATCACAGTATAAAATTCTGAGTCCTCTAACTCACCCCTGGTGTACTCCAGTATCTAGGTGAGTTATTGGCTTGCTGACTTTTAGGAATCTAGATTACATGTGTTTTGGGCTCTGGCGTTTTTTAGGTCAACCTTTGGCTGCTCCTATGGCTGCTCTCTGAAATATCATGCCCCACCTACGACTAGGTGTGCTAGCTGGTGTTTGATTGAAAATATCATTCCACGGGGTAATGCATTAGTTTCAGTCAACATTGGTGTAAAGGAAATCGGTTCAGTGAATGATTTTATAATTCCAAAACACATTATGTTTTTTTATAATCATCTAACTGAAGCCTTATTGCCTATTCCAAATTTTTACTTCCACTTCCAGGCCCGCCCCACAGCATGATAATGTGCACGCGTCCTTGTGGGCCTTGAGCCAAAACGGAATTGAGGGAGAGCCTAAGTCACAGGGTGTGACCTGGCGTCACTGGTCGAGACCATTTCTCTTTTAGGGGTGTTATTATGGTAATTTGGGGATTCCACTTAACTCAGAAGGGAAATAGTCATATGTTCTCACAGTGGACGGATCAGGCTTCAGTTAGATGAGTTATAAAACATAATGTGTTTTTGAATAATTTTTAAGCTTTGCTTACTTAAGGCCCTGCACCCTTGATTTAGTTTCTTGTTGGAGATTTCAAGCAAGATTCATTATTCATAATTTTGTATTCCATTCATTTTCGACTTCAAATTTGACTTCTTTATTCAGTGGGCATGGTTTGGATGCCCATCTTATGAACACCATCTAAGATGGCCAAACAAAAAATCTCATCTTTAATTCTCTAATTAACAACTATGTTGCAGGGTTTCCAACTGCCAAAAATCAATCTTCCTGTATACATGGTAAATATGTTTCATATCCATTTTTTCAGACTGTGTACTGTGTTAAATGAAATGTCATCTAAAGCTAATTGTTAAGATTTAGAAATTTTGCAAAAAATTGCGAAGAAATCCTTTTTTGGTGTTGATTTGTTCAAGAAGTCCAAACAAATACCATTTTCAGAGAATTAGGTCCACTTTTTCAAAAAAAAATCTATTTAACCCCGTAATTAAATCCGGCTTACGGTCCTGGTGAGGATGATTACATTAAAGGATTTTGTTAGGTTGCTAGATATTTGCAACATAGCATTTTTACTCCAACATGCAATGATTTTTGCTGGTTCCCTTTTGCAGGTGCTCTGTATCATCACAGCTCCAGTAACTATTATCATCAGAAGTCAACAAGATGCTGTATTTGGGTTTGCTTCATTAACCATTGTCTTCTGTTCAGCATTAACACTTATATTAATATTTGTGCCAAAGGTGAGACAAACATTGTTTTGTTCTGTAATTTCAGACCCAGAGGCGAGGGGGGGGGGGGCTTGCCCCATCCCAAAATTTCAAATAGTATATAATGTTGATACGGTTACACATGGACTTGACTAAAGGCTAGGCCTGGTCATGAATATTTAAATCTAAATGACCCTTATTGGAAATTACACTGTTTTGCAGCAAGGTTAAGCCACTAACCTCGATGGATTTTGAAGTTGATAATTTATTCCAAAATTATCATGATATTACAAAGATGTATTGAACTAAGGTTTAAGAGAAGATTTTGTAATGTAGCTGAGTCAGAGATTGCCATAGTAAATGCACGTAGCATCCCCCCAAAGTACCGTTTGAAAATCCCCAATGCCCAACACCAGTCATAAAGTTCACAGACTTGGCATAAGTCTACATATTCAATATCTTGCATATGGGCTAAAATAAATACTCTTAATTTTACTCTTTTATCTTCATCCATTGTAAAAGACACTAGAATTAAGCTTGCCAAAACTCAGGACACAGAATAATGAAATTAGTCTCGGTACAAGTCTTTGAGCTTGATTATTATTCACAACCAAATATACCCTAAAAATGAAAGTTAGGTTTTCAAGCTTTTTTCCCCCTGCACATTGGTTTTGTGTTGAATTTGGGGTTTACTCACAGGCAGGTCTAAATTAACAATAAGAATTGAGCTATCTTTCAACCGGCAAACAGAATTTCTTAAAAAGCAAGTTACTACTTCATTTTTGTTAAAAGTACTTCGCTTGTCAGTTCCTCAAATTGCTTTTTTGTGAAGAGCTTCATCAAATATATTACTTACAAATTAATTTGCTTTTGTGATTATTTCCTACAGATGTTGGCTATTTATAGAAACCCGCAAGGAACATACACTAAAAATATTGCAGGTTATGCTAACCCTAGTAAAGAAGATGAAGAAAAGAATAAACGATTAGTTGCAGAGAATAATAGTATCAAACAAGAAATTGCTAAGGTGAGTTAACAATTACTTGGATAAGTAGATTGTGTTAACCCTAGTAAAGAAGATGAAGAAAAAAATAAACGATTAGTTGCAGAGAATAATAGTATCAAACAAGAAATTGCTAAGGTGAGTTAATAATTACTTGGATTAGTAGATTGTGTTAACCCTAGTTAAGAGATGAAGAAAAGATTTGATTAGTTGCAGAGAATAATAGTATCAAACAAGAAATTGCTAAGGTGAGTTAATAATTACTTGGATTAGTGCATATGCTAACCCTAGTTAAGATATGAAGAAAAGATCTATGATTAGTTGTAGAGAATAATAGCATCAAACAAGAAATTGTTAAGGTGAGTTAATAATTACTTGGATAAGTAGCTAGAGTGTGCTAACCCTAGTTAAGAAGATTTAATGATAAGTTGGTGAGTTAGTGGTTACTTGGATTAGTACATATGCTAACCATAGTTAAGAAGATAGAAGGAAGATATGACTAGTTGCAAAAAATAATAGTTATAGTATCAAACAAGAAATTGCTAAGGTGAGTTAATAATTACTTGGATAAGTAGATTGTGCTAACCCTAGTTAATAAAGATGAAGAATTAATGATTAGGTGCAGAGAATAATAGCATCGGACAAGAAATTGCTACAGTGAGTTAGTGATTACTTGGATTAGTGCATATGCTAACCCTAGTTAAGAAGATGAAGAAAAGTTATATGATTAGTTGCAGAGAATAATTGCAGGCTATACTAACCATAGTAATAATAGTATCAAGCAAGAAATTGCTAATGTGAGTTAGTGGTTACTTGGATTAGTAGATTATGCTAACCCTAGTAAAGAAGATGAAGACAACTATAAACAATTGACAATTTGCATGATCCCCATAATGCATCTCGTTAAAGGCTGACTCGGAGATTTTGAAATATGTTTTTTTGGTGTAATAATTAAAAATCATCTAGAACTAAAGATGGTCACCTAAAATGTTTAATTCCGAAGTTACAGATGAATCGGGTATTTCGTTTTCATGCAGTAAACATTTATGCACAATATCACAGTGCCATAGGATACCGTGTATAACAAAAATTCTGGATCTGGAAATTTATAAAAAAAAGTGCTGATTTTTTGTTTATATTAAGGACTTCGATTTGAGCTTAGCTATTTCACACAATGATTAGTATTATGGATAAGTATTACGTATATGCAAAAAACACAATTTGTTTGAAAATTGAGCGCACCCTCATCGGGAAATCTGTGAGTCAGCCTTTAAGAAAAAAAAAAAAAAAAAAAAAAACGAGGTATTACACATACTTTTAGGTATCAAAATTAAAATTTATATTTTTAAAATGGCTACCGGTGGCCATCTTGGATTTTCGGAATTCGCAGCCGGTTTCGAAAAAGCACCTGTGTGATTCTTTAAGGTAAATGGTCCAACAACTCAAATCAAGTCTCAGAATCTCTTGCGGATGAATTGTAAGCGGGGTTCTAAGCAGGTCCTGGACTATAAAGATGGTCACCTAAAATGTTTAATTCCGAAGTTACAGATGAATCGGGTATTTCGTTTTCATGCAGTAAACATTTATGCACAATATCACAGTGCCATAGGATACCGTGTATAACAAAAATTCTGGATCTGGAAATTTATAAAAAAAAAAGTGCTGATTTTTTGTTTATATTAAGGACTTCGATTTGAGCTTAGCTATTTCACACAATGATTAGTATTATGGATAAGTATTACGTATATGCAAAAAACACAATTTGTTTGAAAATTGAGCGCACCCTCATCGGGAAATCTGTGAGTCAGCCTTTAAGTGCCCATTTCCATCAGGGAACTTGTGACAGCATCAGGCAAGCTAAAAACAGGGTAAAAACAAGGTTTGCTGTTTTCTTTTGTTGTTTGTCCTATAAACCTTTGAAACGTTCTCGGTAGGTGGTCTGCAACCGATCCAGTGCAATTTGAGAGAAATCTGTATCCTAAAAAATCTCCTCCTGTCAATTACATGTTCCTATGTTATTTTAAATCATCTCTGCAGAAAGAAGAAAGGATACGACAGCTAACAGAACTCGTCTCCCAACGTAGCAAGAGTTTCTCCCATCACCATCCGACAATTCATCAACGAAGTCCATCAAGAACGCGGAAGTCGCGATCATCACTTCAGCTACCTGATAAGTTAACCCCGCCCACAATATCGTGTGAGGACAGCGCATTTGTGTCAGGCGGGTTCACAAGTTCGTCACTCTCACCTTATAGTCGTGGTCACAGAAGCTCAGCAGCGGGATCGGAAGAAGAATTTTCAGAAACGTATATATGACCTATGTTTCTTGTTAAGTTTTCTTGGTGGATTGTTCATATTTAAATGTGTATTTTAAGTCTTTAGATTAAGTTTTTAGCAGCAAAGAAATTTCATATTAATACCAACTATAAAGAAAGGGTCCCTGTGTGTTCAGTCAGTTCTATTTTTTAATGTTTTGGAGAAGTATTATATTCCCTCATATTTACAACATTTTTGTCAAGTATTTGATGTATTCTTGTGATAGCCAGTGTAAGGGTCATAACATTTCTCAGATCTGGTATACTAAAGGTTCATTCAAACTTCACTGCACCTGTGTCGCGGTGAGTTGTGGTGGTCAAATTGCCATCTCTACCAAAACTACCACATCGCGGTACCTCAAAAAAGTCAAATCAATTTTAACTGAGCTTGCAGTGAGTTGCAGCAGAAAGCAATGTAACGCCCAGTGCAGTGAGGAATTAACAGACCTTAAGAGTTACACTGTGAGTCCACAGTTGCCTATAATTAATCAGAGTTTCAAAGGTCAATAAGTACAACCAAGCCTAGTCTTAGCTCAGCAGTTTTTGAAATGGCATCCCAAATATATCTTAGAACTTTTGAGGGTGAGTGAGTGAGTGAGTGAGTGAGTGAGTGAGTGAGTGAGTGAGTGAGTGAGTGAGTGAGTGAGTGTGAGTGAGTGAGTCAGGGAGTGAGTCAGGGAGTGAGTCAGGGAGTGAGTCAGTTAGTGAGTCAGTGAGTGAGTGAGTGAGTGAAGTGAGTGAGTCAGTGAGTGAGTGAGTGAGTGAGTGAGTGAGTGGGTCAGTGAGTTGAGTCAGTGAGTAGTGGGTGGGCAAGTGATGGGTGGGTGAGTGAATGAGCATGAACATTTGTGGGAGTGAGCGCGAGTGTGTGAGTTTGAGTGTCTTGGGAGAGGAGAAAAAGGAAAAACTTGAAAAATGCAAATAAGAGTGCATCAATATTGTTAAGTCTAATTTAAGTACCTGAATTAACATTTTTCAGCCATACCTCACCATTCACAAGTCTGACAGTAATAATTCATGATACCCCAATGACTTGCCTTTCAAATTCAAATCCATGCTTTACTGAAAAACAATACAGTAGTTGAAAAACTAAAAAAAAATTCAAAGAAAAATAGATAAACTTACACCCTTACGACATACCTGGAGTTGGAAGTTGAGTTTGATTAGGGTAGTAATATGCCTCTATAAATCTTACATCAGAGCCATCAGAGGTATTGTAATATTTGAATCAATTCCAATGTAACTATTTGATGCTGGTGGTGCTAACTTTTTCCAGATTTCCTGGTGCTACTTAAAAGATTTATACATTGTTATGTATGTAATGCACAGATATAAACAAAGTGAAAAAAAAAAAAAAAAAAAAGAGTGAGTGAGTCAGTGAGTGAGTGAGTGGGTCAGTGAGTTGAGTCAGTGAGTAGTGGGTGGGCAAGTGATAAGTGAGCGCGAGTGTGTGAGTTTGAGTGTCTTGGGAGAGGAGAAAAGGACAAACTTGAAAAATGTAGTTGAAAAACTAAAAAAAAATTCAAAGAAAAATAGATAAACTTACACCCTTACGACATACCTGGAGTTGGAAGTTGAGTTTGATTAGGGTAGTAATATGCCTCTATAAATCTTACATCAGAGCCATCAGAGGTATTGTAATATTTGAATCAATTCCAATGTAACTATTTGATGCTGGTGGTGCTAACTTTTTCCAGATTTCCTGGTGCTACTTAAAAGATTTATACATTGTTATGTATGTAATGCACAGATATAAACAAAGTGTCAAACAATTGCAAAACTTTAAAAAGTCAGTTTTCAAAATATAATCAAATAGAAATAGTAATCAAATTAAGTCCAATATTATAGATTCTCACTTCTACCTAATACCTAGAGTACAAAGGTACTAGATAGAAGGTACTCCATAGTCATATCAGGAATACACAATTACTACATGGTGTGCACCAAAGGGAGGAATCTGACTGTGTATTTAGATAGTGGGTACTCCACAGTCACACCAGGACTACACATGGAGTACCTACTACTTGGTGTACACTGAAGTGAGGAATCTGACTGTGTATTTAGATAGTAGGTACTCCATAGTCGCACCAGGACTACACATGGAGTACCTACTACATAGTGTACACCAATGTGAGGAATCTGACTGTGTATTTAGATAGTGGGTACTCCATAGTCACACTAGGAGTACACAATGAATACCTACTACATGGTGTACACCAATGTGAGGAATCTGACTGTGTATTTAGATAGTGGGTACTCCATAGTCACACTAGGAGTACACAAGGAATACCTACTACATGGTGTACACCAATGTGAGGAATCTGACTGTATATTTAGATAGTGGGTACTCCATAGTCACACTAGGAGTACACAAGGAATACCTACTACATGGTGTACACCAATGTGAGGAATCTGACTGTGTATTTAGATAGTGGGTACTCCATAGTCACACTAGGAGTACACAAGGAATACCTACTACATGGTGTACACCAATGTGAGGAATCTGACTGTGTATTTAGATAGTGGGTACTCCATAGTCACACCAGGATTACACATGGAGTACCTACTATATGGTGTACACCAGGGTGAGGAAACTGGTTGTGTTACAGCTTTGCTGCATATTTTGTATCTGTGTGTGTTAGCATTTAATTGTTGCCAAAAGTAGGACCTCATAAAATCACAAATTAATACGAGATAGTGTATAGACGTTATCAAAATGCTTTTCACAAACACTATACAAATATGAACAATTCACCAAGAATTTTTTTTACTGTATTTTGAAATTGTAACTTTTGAATATATATACTTGTAATTAAGAAGGCACTGTAAATACACACTTGTAAAAAGCATTCCTGTTAATGTTGTTTTCAAACCCTTTTTCTACTGAAATTTGACTATAAAACTATGTAAGCCTTACAGAATTATACCAGTCAGAGAAGGTATTGTAAATATCTTGTAAAGGATGTTGTAATATTTACTAATTGCACCTTTGTAACTTGATTTAAAGCTAAATGTTGTGTTAGAATTTCATCAATGTTTTCAGTGAAAGTTGAATGTTAACCAATTTTTTGAAATTTCTACTGCTGTTGTTCACATGCTATATTGTATTTGTCTTGTCATGAGATGATTAAGAATTATTGTTACATGTGAGGATGGACATTGTTTTAGCCTCAGTGAACAATAGTCTCTTAGAGCCCCAATTTTGTTTTTGTTCTTTTTTAAATGTCAGAATGATGCATTTTCATGACTGTAATTGGAATCAGCATGAAAAATGCATTTCAGTGAGTCCAAACAAGCCTAGTCTTAGGTCAGTGTTTTTAAAATGGCTTCCTAATCATTCGGGAAGCCATCTCGAATGCCACTGACAAAAGTCACATGGGTTACATATGGATATCGCATGGTACATGACTGATAGCAATAGGATGCATATTCAGCTTTTGAACAAGAAGCATTCTATGTATCATGACACTCTCATGTATCACATCACATGGGTTATTTCTAGGTATCACATGGACACCACATGGACATCACATGGACATCACATGACATCCCTATATGGAAAAATCATGGCTCTCGTATTCAACTTACCAACAAGAAACATTACTCGCAATGTGATTAACAACCACCAAACTTAAGACTTACACATTTAATCTTATTCCTTTTATGATCAAGAGAAGCAAGAGTGCCTGTCAAGTATGAAAGAAAGAGGTCACTTGTTCGATGCTCACCAGATGGATGTGGATGTTTTTAGGGGTGGGAGGGGAACTCCAATTTTGGAGGTGATGTGTATGCAAGGCTGTTAAGACCCCCATTTTCAGCATCGTTATCACCCAAAGACCCCATATTTTTGGAAAATTTTACTACTCTACTATCACCAAAAGACCCCTAAAAAAAAAAAAAAAAAAAAATGAACAATAGTCTCTTAGAACCCAAATTTTGTTTTTGTTCTTTTTTAAATGTCAAAATGATGCATTTTCATGACTGTAATTGGAATCAGCATGCAAAAATGCATTTCAGTGAGTCCAAACAAGCCTAGTCTTAGGTCAGTGTTTTTAAAATGGCTTCCTAATCATTCGGGAAGCCATCTTGAATGCCACTGACAAAAGTCACATGGGTTACATATGGATATCACATGGTACATGACTGATAGCAATAGGATGCATATTCAGCTTTTGAACAAGAAGCATTCTATGTATCATGACACTCTCATGTATCACATCACATGGGTCATTCCTAGGTATCACATGGGTTATTTCTAGGTATCACATGGACATCACATGGGTTATTCCTAGGTATCACATGGACATCACATGGGTTATTCCTAGGTATCACATGGACATCACATGGGTTATTTCTAGGTATCACATGGACATCACATGACATCCCTGTATGGAAAAATCATGGCTCTCGTATTCAACTTACCAACAAGAAACATTACTAGCAATGTGATTAACAACCACCAAACTTAAGACTTACACATTTAATCTTATTCCTTTTATGATCAAGAGAAGCAAGAGTGCCTGTCAAGTATGAAAGAAAGAGGTCACTTGTTCGATGCTCACCAGATGGATGTGGATGTTTTTAGGGGTGGGAGGGGAACTCCAATTTTGGAGGTGATGTTATGCAATGCTGTTAAGACCCCCATTTTCAGCAACCCGTTTCACCCAATGATCCCATATTTTTGGAAAATTTTACTACTCTACTATCACCAAAAGACCCCTATTTTTTCCTGGAAAATTTTCACCCAACAACCTTTATTTTTTTAGAAATTTTGGCTAAAATTTCACCCAAAGACCTCATTCGTGAAAATTTTGCTAATTTGTTGCCTGAAAAAAAACCTATTTTGGAGCAATTGGCTGTCTCTCACCCAAGACTCCTAGTTTTTTACGTCCCCAGTCACCGAATGCCACTATTTGGAAGCGGCAGCCTTGCACCTATATGCATTTCATGTGTGAGTCCCCCCATTTTTGTGTCGCCTGCCTTAAGGCAGAAAGACACATAGAATAGGGATCACTTTGTCCACTGTAGTCTGTTGTTGATGTCTGTTGTGAAAAAGGGTTAACATTTGCCTGTAATATCCACATACTTTGATGGATTTAAACCCATTTGGGTCACAGGTGCAACATGACATCCCTCATTTGTTAATGAGGTCAAAGGTCACAAACCAAGGTCAAAGGTCAGGTGAGGTCAAGTTGTAAAATAGGCTGAAAATGTAAAAATTAACCTCATTTGAAAAGTTGAAGTTCAATTGCAACCAAACTTGAGCAAGGGGCAAAATGTGATCCCGTTCATTGTTAATGATGGTCAAGTACATACCAAGGTTAAATATCATTCACCAACCGCGACGGCAGGCGACACAAGCGGTCCGAGGACCGATGTATTTTTTTTTCAAGCCTTTGTATGCTTGAACAATTGAATCCACCCAGAGTAATGCAAATTATCTTCATCAAGATTCTCTTGCCATGACAAATATGTCTTTTTTTCAATGACTTGTAAAGAGAGGCTACTTTGCCCTAAAAATCTTTGTTTTAATTTCTGGCAGGAGAAATACTCTATGTAGTATAATAACAGCACTAGGATAGACATTTTAATTGGTTAAACAAAGTAATCAGGATAGATATGCCAATTGTCACAATGTACAATATTTTCAAAGTACTATTTTGTATCACATTCATGTTATTAAGTGCTGACGTTTTTGTGTGTTGAAATACTTGAAAAATCAGATTGTTATGTTTATCTGAAGTTAGTTGTTTTTGATAACACAAATGATACATGTTAATTTGTAGATATGTGCCTTGTGTATTCATAACGTAAATTGAAAGTAACTCATTAGGGGTTGTTTTTTAGGATCTGATTGATCTTAATAAAATAGCTATTTCATGTTTAAAAACTCCCATAATTTCTGTGTACAAGATTTGACACCAAACATTTTGATGTGCCATTACTAAAAATGTACTAAGATATTTATTTCAATCAATGGTATTCAAAGCTTTAAGTGATTTTTGTAGTATTATTATTTACTCCAGGTAAACACTATGAGTTCCAATATTCTCATCCACCAAGGACACAGTTCAGTGGGTTGTACTTTTACATGCATTGACATGAACTGACCTTGTGTAATCTGGGTATCATATATTATACCAAAAAACCAGGGGGGTGTATTTCTAAATACATTGGTGAATGAAAACTACCGAACTGTGCCATGGGAATTGAGAATTTACTAGCTCATAGTGAAAAGAGAGCAGTCCTAATTTATTTATAACATTCTAATAAAAAGGTTTTCAGCAGTTTTAGTGTGTGTGTTGGTTGGTGGGTATGTGTGTGTGTGCGTGCATGTGTGTATGCATGTGTGTGTGTGTGCATGTGTATGTGCATGCATGGCCTGGAGGGGTCTTCAATTTTGTTTGGGTAGGGACCTGCCTCCAGGACTCAAGAAGTGGACCCGAAATTATACCTCTCCTTCTTGCAATATAATGACCCATATTTATACCAAATGCAATGTGAATTGACCCAAACATATACCATCATAGTTCATGTCTGCAGAATTTCCTTTCGTAACAGCAGAACCGCCAAATCAAATACCCCAGGCAAATACCCAGCGTGTCTTTGCTTCGCGACTTGGTGTGCAATTTTGAAGGCCACGACGAAAGTCCCATGAAACCAGCGGCAGACGTAAACAAACCGAGATTACGATAATTATGATGACTAAAAAAGTTTGCAAAATCATTACGATGTCGAATTCTGCGTAGAGCTGACTATGTTCACAGACTATATATCCCATCGCGGCTGCGTACCCAAAATATACCAACACATCAATCACACCGCTTAATTATACCATTATTGTTTGAAAACGAAGGGGTCATATTTATACCAGTGTGAAAAAAAAGCGTTTGTACTAAGAACCCCCCCCCCCCCCCCCCGATGCATGGACAGGTTTTTGGCTTTATGACTCAAGACCCACCACATAGAAATTCTTTTGAAGAATAGTCCTGGAAAGGTTGTCTTTGTAAGTGGAGGTGGTAGTAAAGTACTGTGTGTGTATGTGGTGTGTGCGGTACATGTCATATGTGTGTGTGTGCGGGCGTGCGTGTGTGTGTGTCGTGCATGTGTGGGTTGGTGTGTGTGTGTAAAAACTTAAATGTTACCTGGAATTCAACCTATCATAAAGCCTCCATTTACCACTCAAATTCTTATATTACCAAATTGGTGACAAGAATTTGGGTATGGGTGCAGCAAGATTTGAGGGATTTTAGGCCAGTATCATGGGGCCAAAGAGGACTTTGCCCCAAATGCTATATATTTCATAAAATGAGTGAACATTTAAAGACAATTCTTCATACGTATCCTCTTAAAATGTAGTTATGACTATAATGACCTTATATATTATTTTTCGGTGACACTAAATGCTAGAACCGGCGTGAAAATTGATTTTATAAGTAAGATACAACATGTTTATTCAGTACCGGGTGATTCTGCAATTCGATGAAATTTGGCCTGGGGTGGGGGGGTGGGGGGGGGGGGGGGGGGGGGGGGTGGATGATCGTCCGAGTTGACAAAGTTACCAATATTTTTGGCAAAGAAACTTCTTGAAATGTGCAAGGCAACAGAACTGCGTATCTTAAATGGTCGTACCAAGAGGCGATTTGAAGGCAATTGTTACCTAATTTCGCATACCGGTAAAAGTGTTGTTGACTATGGGCGTCACTTCCATTAATTTTCTTTACAGTGTTTGATTCTTTTGTTGTTGAATCCAAGGCCGAGTCTGATCACATGCCAGCTGAGGTGAAACTCACAAAAGCACTGACCCGCATAATGCAGTGACGTACTGTTAGCACATTTACACCTCTCAAGTATCTATGGAATCAAAGTTACAAGGATTCCTTTTTACATTACATGATAGGTCGATAACAGCTGTTTTTTCAAATGCTAACTAATGAGAATTTGGTTGAAAAGGTACATATCTCTGTAATGTTTTGTATGAAGCTGGCAACGATATGAAGTGTGGTAAAACAGGGTTTTCTAAATGTTGGTTAACCCAAATACTAATAAACCATGGTTTGATGAGGAAGTAAAGTGCATATCGTGAAAGATCATTGCCTTAATTGTTTTCGTTATAGTAACACACCACTTCATCTTCTATCACTCTTTATTTAAAAGCACAATTTAAAGTCAATCTGTAAGCGCAAAAAGGATGTTTTTTATGAGGAATCATGCATCTATGTTGCGTGAAGCCATCAAAACAAAGCAAGATTTGTGGAATAATGTCTAAATTACAACCAAGAAGTCCACGGGCCCTTTGATTAGCACGGATGATTGGTTTTAAATCGTTAAATCAGTATTTAGCACAAGTGGCTTATATAAGATGTGTGGCTATATTATTCACTAAGCCAATGTATTTGGGATAGTATTGCCTTTGAATAGTTCTCTCACAGAAGATGAATTAGAAATTCTATTTCACACCGGCCAAATGGTAAAATTCCTGGCATAGATGGAATTCCAGGCGAAATGTTCAAAGCCGGTAGTGATCTTCTTGTTCCATTATTACTAAAATATTTGGTTTTTTTTCTCTGTTGTGAGATTCCAAAATGTGGAACAAACGCAAAGTTGTCCCGATATACAAAAAGGGTTCGCCCAGAGATCCTAACAATTATCGTGCCATTTCACTACTTCCTGTCATAAGTAAAAAATTTTTTATTCACTCAATCTTAATGATCGTTTAATGAGCTGGGCAATGAACATAATATAGTCACTGAAATGCAAGCTGGGTTTTCGTAAGGGATAATAGCAACCATTGATCATTTGTTTTACACTCAAAACCGTGGTTCATAAATATTTGCAGAAAAAACGTGGAAGATTTATATTGCGTCGTCATAGTTGATTGCGTAAGCTCGATTTGATCAAAAGAGATCAACTATGTATAAATTGCAGCATATTGGTAAAACGGTCATTTCTTGATATTTTGAAAAATTCTATAGTGAATTCTTCTTGTGCTTTAGAACACCACAGGGTTGTACGGAATTTTTCGAATGCTTTTCGGACTGGGCAAGGGCTGCATTTTTTTCTCATCTCTTGTTCATTTTTTATAATGGTCTGATCACACCTTTAATAACAATATATTTGGGTATCCAAATTGATCATATTGATATTTATGTTTAATGTATGCAGATGATATTGTCCTCCTGGCGGATTCCCCTGTTGGTTTACAAAACTTTTGAATGCTTTGAGTGAATATTGCGGTATGTGGGACCTCGAACCTGGATAAAACCAAATTTGGTTTTTCGGGCAATGGTGGTGTTGTTAGAGAATGAATTATGGTTTTAATAACACATCCAGTACTGTATGTAAGGGGGTCAAACCCCCACCATTTTTTTTTTCCCCCACCCTTTTTAGACACCCCCTTTTTATAAGAAATCAAACCCCCACCCGTTTTGTGAAACATGCGGCATTTTGTAACAAATCTCCACGGTGAATACTATCTTGTATATTGCATCATGCATGATTAAATATCCATATTATTTTCATACTTCATTGTAATAAAATACAATTGTGTTAGTGATAATGACGCGTGAGAGAATGATAGGAAAAATGTACAACAAATTCAGTTAGCGATACCCAATGTTGAAGTAAAAAGTCAACTTTAAAGTCGTAACTAAATAACGAACACCTTCATACTTATGACTGCACCAGTAGATAGAGCTCTTTAAAAATGAAGCTTCATGAAAAAACTTGACAGAGCCTTCTGCTGTCTGACCGCCCCCTTTTTGGGAACCGTCAGTAGGAACTAATTCATCAGGATTTCTTTAAAATAACTTAATGAAATCGAAGTAAAAGTCACTTAAACGGCTCTAACTTGGAACCCAGCCACCTACTCGCCCCAATTAACAGTGAGAATATTAGTTGATACTAGCCCTGATGGAGCATACAAAAAGGCAAACAGAAAAAAATAACATGGTAACCGTTCATCACCCTCGACTTATCCCTCTGCACCTTAAGTTATTTGGTGAACACTAAACAGAGCATGTAGCAGTTAAATGTTAAATATAAAATAAAAAGTCGGGAGTAAAACGTTGTCGGAAAGGCATACGTTTGTGAATATCCAATTCAGCCCAGTTGTCATTGTTGTGGGCAATTGCATGAAGTGTGTGTGTGTGTCCAATTAACAACGCGACCGACAGAATTTTGTTATTTTCCCCTCCGATTTCCGATGGCCAATGGGTGGAAATCGGCTAAAATTTCTCAGCCTCATAGCCTAGTAAATGTTAAACCCGCGTCCACCGAGCCGTTAAATTAGCCATGGTTCAGTCAATTTCGACCGGTCGGCAGGTCAGTGCGAAATCAGTTTAAATTAAACTCCACAACATGAAAAACTATTGCGCTGGGCTGACATCCTGAATGTATTGGGGGAATCGACTTATTTACGGTGTTTGGTTAGGGTACGATTGTTGCCAAAATTCAGCACATTTTCCGTTATTTTTATACATCGTGTTTTCACATTTTTAATGGAATATCAAAATCACTCATGTTATAGTGTTTTGCAATTTATGTTTCAACCCCCACCCTTTATATTTGCCCACACGCTTTTTAGAAACCCACCTTTTTAGGGACAAAAAATTACCCCCACCCTTTTTTACAAATTTTCGGCAAACCTCAAAACCCCCGACCTATAAAAAGCGCGCCGTACAATCAGTGCAAGTTATTGCACAGTTCAAGATTACAATTACTCGTTTTAAAAATTAGGCTAAGAGCACATAACATGGTCAGTTGTAATCAATACTCTGGTTAATCAGGCTTGAAAAGGGTCTTTTTAAAGTCAAAAGAAGATTTCACCCAAACTATTAATAATCTTGAGTGTGAATGAAAATGTATTTATTTGATTCTATGGTGACTTCCAATTCGGTTATATGGCTCTGAAGTTTGGGGTGAAGATGATTGTAAAAGCTATGAAATTGTACATACTAAATATTGCAAAAAAAGTCTTGGCGTATCTATTCAAAACAATGAACACCGTGTCAGGGCTGAATTGGGAAGGTTTCAACTATGGATAAAAGTTTATAACGTTATGATATTCCTATTGGCCTCAAAATTCAGACAATGAGAACAGTCGTTTTTTACTTCTAAATGTTATACTTTCTTGAACGCCTGGATGAAACACAAACAAAAACCAACTTGGTCTCAAAAGTTGATTAGTTTAAATTCTTTTGGTTTCAGTTATGTCTGGCTAAACCAGTGTGTTGAAAATGACATCAAACTTTTTGAGCAACTTTTGCAACAACGTTGCAAAGGATACGTATCTCCAAAATTGGAGGGCCCAAATACATTCAGATAAGCGCCGGCTTTTATCTTGATATTCAAAACTAATTATGATGATGGAAGGCTATTTGAAAAGTGTCTTGAATACAAAAGAGGACGCTGTACCACATTGATACGGTTATCATCTCACAGATTGAATGCTAATAAACGGTGTTTTGTTGTGTATTTTTTTTGTACTAATCAGGGACCAGGAGGACTATGCAAAATGTGTACTTTGAATTCAATTGTGAAGATGAATTTCATTTTTGCTTGGTTGGTCCGCATTATCAGGTGCAACGAAGGAGATTTTGATACCGGAATTATTATTATTGGCAGGTCCCACTTTGTATGAAAATAAACACGTATTGCAAAATAATCAGCTTTATGTGAAACTTGCCAAATTCTTGTATATTGCATTTCATTAAAGTCTCATGGACGCAAACTTTGTAAGTGTCATTAACTCACATGGGCCGGAGGCCTGAAGAGATAACTAAATGCTGCGGCTGAATAAGATTGCCAGGAATCCGTATCCTCTTAAGATGAATTATGTGCCTCTATCCTACAATCCAGGAAACTAGATGTTGTAGAACCCCATACCAGTGTTAAATATGCGTCATGTACAATGTAGTTGTTTTTGAATGAGCAATGTTTTAATGAAGGCGAGAACTTGGCTCTCAAACCCACACATTCCCCACCCCTATCAATCAATGTTGGGGAGAAGTGACAAGGAGTTGAGGACATGAGGTGGCTCAACATTGAATAGGGGAGAGAGGGGGAACATTTTTCAAAGAGACGTGCATTATGTCTAACCATTTTTTCCGGATTGTAGGTTACATTTATGCATTATTGGACTTTGATTATTTTGTTTGTACACCACAATGCTGTTTTCATCTTGAAAAGTATATAAATTTGTGTCAAGTTCTATGTCTGCATATTCCTTTATTTGTGCCATTATTATTTTGAGTTTGGTTTGCATGCTAAATATCACCCACACATGACTTAATATGTTTTATGAATTTGTTGATGTTACTGTAAAACTGAAAATTCTTGCACAATGGAATTTGTTAATTTTTTCAGATTTTATAAGTTCAATTGTTCTTAAAATAACATTATGAGCTTTCTTGACTTAGAGCATATGTAAAAGAAATGTATTGCAGAGTTTTATTTTGCAGAAGTGAAAATAAATCAAACTCAAAAAAATTTCTGATTTACAATACTTTTAGTTTCTATCTTACCACATATTTTGTCTAACCATAAATAATGTCAATGATAGAATTAAAATGTAGGCAAAGAGAAGGTTATAAAAACAATTAAAAAAATAGGCCTTAAATGAAGCATTAACAGTAAGACAACATATCAATTTGTGGTTTCAGAATCAGACTGGAGTATCGCGGCTTCAATTAAGGGTTAATGTGGGGGTACCACCAAATAGCCCTGTGGACAGCAGTCTTTACCCTGAAATGTTATTGTTATTGCCATTTGTAGTTTGTTTTTGTGTTGGGGATCTTTTAAAAATTGATGTTATTTGGTTATGTGCTCTTACAGGCCGACTCAGAGATTTCAAAATATAATTTTTTTCGAAGTAAATAAAAATAGTCATCAGAACTAAAGTTCCAAAGTTATAAGATGAATCGGAGTTTTGTTTTTATGCAGTAAAACATTTATGCACAGTATAACAGTGCCATAAGATGTATATAGGCAAAAAAAAACATGTGGGTTTGAAAATTGAGTATGGTGTCATCACAAAATTGAGTCAGCCTTTAAGTGCGTTTAAACACACGTGAAATGTTAGTCTAACAATTGATTAATTTTTCGAAGTTATAATTGGCTGAATATTTAAGCAGTGCAACTTTCAATTATTGCAATAAAAAATTGTAGAGATTTAGCTAGTATTTACGTTTTAAAAATAGTATTTTAATTCAAATTATTTTATTTTTTTTTTTATCTGCAAAGTCGTGGACGAAGTTAAAGCTAATTTACTTTATATTTAGATATGCCAGTAATGAATGGTGTTGTACACGTAGACGAGGTGAACAAACTTTTCCAAATCATGTGTACAATGATATGAAGCTTTGTTAAAAAAAATGGTCAATTACTGTTTTTGCAAAAAACATTGTTCTTTTAATATAAGGTACATGGAATTTCTGTTTTGCTACAACATATCATGTGTATATGTGTAAGGAGGGATTGGAAAATCAGGCATTAAATCTAGAAAATTGAAGTTAATTCAAACTATTGCTGAGCACTACATGGTTCCTTACACAATGCACCTTCAAAATTTTGGAAGTCAAGAGAGTGGTGTGTAGAAATTTTGTGTCAACCATCTCGACCCAGGTGTTGAGATCAAAAACTAAACAAGCTTTCAGATGGCAGCAGGCATGTTTCCCTCAATCTAGAGCAAAATTGATTTTTAAACAGCCATTTAGGATTGTTAGTAATTGACATGACCCAGTCACATTTGGTGAGCATTTTCACTCAAATTTTTTGGATAAAGATGACACATTTTGATTGCAGTCCGCATACATAGAGTATTGCCATACTCTACGAAAAGTGTAATGTTGCAGGTCATGTTGGGCATCGTGTGCAAGCTTTTGTAATACTGAAGTGCCCTCACGGAGCTCTCACTTGTGATCATCATCAAATAGTCTGACTTTATACAACTGCACTTTGGTAAGGGACAAAGCTAAACTGTTCGAATGTGCAATAAGTAATCATTCAGAATCACTGTCATTATGGTTCATATAATGCACGTGTCTGTTATAGAGGCCATGACACTGCATTATTGTATAATTGTGGCTAAAAAAGTGGGGAATTTCGGAAGCTCCTTCCAGGGAATGGCAATTTTATTATTATTTATTATTATGTCTTGAAAAAGTCGGGAATTTGGGAGGCTCTTTCCAGGAAAATGACCATGCTATTGGAAAACAGATGGTGTTTTGAATAATCCCACAATGCAATACTGTATTGCCTATAAGTTATTGCAAAAACGATGTCAAGTACTATGGCTAAAACGTGTCAAAAAGGGTCTAAGACACAAGACAATTCATGATCATGGCAAAAAATTCCCGGAGTACTAGCAACCTTGTGTGCTAAAATGAGTGGTAAAAAGTCAGGGATTTTATGTGTTAAAATAGGATTTTGGGGATCTAGTGACTATTGATGAGGTAATGTCCAAAACTGGGGCTTGTGGGTTTGACTCAATAACCCTTGTTGGAAAACTGACTGATTAAAAACTTTTGATAATGAATTGACTTAAATGCCTCTGACCACACAAGAAATTGGACAAATCAAATCGTCTGCCAGGAAATAACAGCTTCTTAAGCATGAATGTTCATTATAAGAAAGCTGAATAGTTAACTTGTGTTTTATCATAAACCGAGTTTATTATTTTTACTGGAATTAGTTGTTTCGGGGCTTCCAATTATTTATGACTTATTGTAGATATGTGTATTGTATTAATGTCCTGTATCCTATGGTAAAAATATATTATTCTGAGTTAAATTATACATATGAATCATTGTTATAGAATTATGATCAAATCTCATGTGTAATATAAATGCAATTGTATACCCGTGTAAAGTTTCTTTTTATCCTAATGATTTATGGATCATTAAAACTAGACAAAATTATATCTATCAATAGTTTAATATTATTTTGAATAGAAAAATGACAAAAGTATTAGTTTTCTTTGTTTAATATGAGTTTGATGCTATACTAGTTGGTACATAAGAGCATATTATATGCAATGTCGAAACTCAACAAGAAAGATGAATACAGTTTCAAGTCTATCTTGCAAGTGGGATTTTTGTTTGTTTTTCTAGAGTCTTGTCTAGGTAGTATTCCATACTTTAATTAATTTTCACAGATGATTTGGTAATAAGGAAATGTATTAACTCTCACATATGGTTTAGTAAATTTCATATTTTAAATGTGATCCTAAAATTTACTAAAGCAGGTGTTCAAAATGGGCAAGGTATTACGAACACAATGTTGTAGTTTTTAACACACTTTCAAGGTGAGGTTTGGAGAAGCCTTTGTTAACCTGATATTGTCAGACCATCTTAGAAAACAACTAAGAAATTGTAAGCATTCTGTAATGCTGAGACGATGATTACAACTAAACCTTGGATCAAATCCATCATAGTTAATGAGCTACCAATACCTGAAAGTGTCACAAAAGTGACATTAACTCACTCTCTGCCAGAAATGTTCAGAGTTTTGTACCGATGCGCCGAGCGTGAGTGCATCACAACACGGAAGTGATTCCTATTTGGCTTGTTTGAGTATGTTGGCCTCCCCATTGGTTAATGTTCGCATGAGGCTACCCGTAGTCCTCCCCTCTTTTATGCAACATATTACGCGCGCACGTCGACATCTGAAGGATTCTGACAGCAAGTGTAATTAGGGGAGGGGTCGGTGGAGGGGGACGAGGGGAAAGAAGGTTTATGAGGGGGGTAGGAGGAGATATGCCAGAGTGGGGAAGTAATAGCGTAACGCAAGGAGGGGTTGGGCCTACCGGGAAGAACGGTACATGGACAAGATGTATAGAGAGTAGGAGTAGGGCTTGGGAGCAAATAAAGGGGCGGGGAAGGTGAGGAAAAGTGGGGAAGTGGGGGTAAAGTGGGAGGGGTGGAGCGATGGAAAGAGCGGGGTGGGGCAGACAGGAGGAGTGGGGGAGGGCAGAGAGGGGGGGGAAGCAGGATGGGTGGTAGGGAAAGGGGTAGGGAGGTAAGGGTGAGGAGAAAATGCGAAGAGAAAAGGAGGGTGGGGAAGGGTAGGGACGTATGGGGAAAACGAGCGGAGAGATGTGGAGATAATGATTGTGTGTCCTAGATTACCCAAACAAATGACATAAAATAAAAAATTTTAGGTTTTTTCTTTTTTTAATTAATATTTAAACTGATAAATTTATATCAAAATGTCACCATTTAAAAAGTTATTCTTGTATGGCCCATTTTTATTGATACGGCTGTATATTGTGAAGTTTGGAGTACCTGTTCAATGTTCCAATTTTCTGACTTTTTATTTGGGAGCCCGCCATGTGCCGGTGCACACCTAAATCGGATGCCATCCCTACAAAAAAAAGGATTCTTTTGGGGGTTTGCTGTTAATTAAAAAAAGTAAAAGTCTTGAGTTTTCTTCGCAAAGCCGTGCTACATGGGTTTATTTTGTCTTGTTCCAAATTCATTATAAGATCCATATTTGATGTGCTGGTATTGTTTCTTATGTTCAATGTAACAACAGTGGTGATGTCAGTTTGGTAGCAGATGTTGAAATTGCTGGGGTGTATGTAAAAGCATTGTGTACTTGTCTAGTAAATCGACGACAATTGGTTTTGAAAAAGACCTCAATGTCTACTTAATTTCCTACATCTCATGCACAAAATTACAGTACAATTGATGTCGGAAAGTTTTAATTATGAGTTTTGAAAGCCAGATCTAACATGTAGTCTATGTTATTCTCCTTTACATATTTACAGAGCACTACCCAATACCCCTGCCTCGACCCCACCTTTCACAGTTCACAAACAATCAAACTTTGATTTCATTACAAGGTTTTTATGTTTCTTATCTCATCTGCAAATATTTTTAAAAAATACCATGCATACAAAGTTTCTAGCATTTACTAAAATGTGGTTTTGTTTACTGACAGTACTGGAAATATTTTGTAAGTAGGCGATGGGTATTGTAATTATCAAAAAATTAACCCACTCACATTAAAAGATATGTCAGATTTAAATGATTTTGGAAAATTAATGTTGGTATTGGTACCAGTCTTTTGAAACAGAGGAAATATATGTTGTAATCAGGTGCGTACCTTTAATGTGCAGTTGATGATTTTTTTTCCTCTCATTTCTTCCATATTTGTGGGGGGTGTTCTTGTCAAGTAGCTCCTTTTTTTTCTCAATCACTTTTTGATAAGCGGGGGGGGGGGGCCACTTATCCCTCTTTTCACATCACTTTTAGAACAATTTCCTCAGTGAAGATAATGATTGCAATTTAAAAATTACTGCATAAAGTGTTTGCTTGTAAAATAGAAAGATGAAATGAAGGTCTCATCATAATTGAGTATGTTTTTTGTAACACTAATTTTTTGTAAGTTTAAATTAGTGTCATGCCACCCAACTGTTGTGGTGCATAAGTGTAAATATATTGCTGTACAAATGTAAGAAAATGTTCTTTCTAGATTTATGCCAAATAATTACCACTTCAAAGAGAAAGAAATTACAGAACTTTCATCATTTGCTTTATTTCATTCTTGGTTTTGCATGCTTTGGCAAATTAAAAATGTGTGCAGAGTTTTATGTCTTTGAAAACTTCATGGGGAAAGAAAGGTATTATAATGTTTGTTTGAACCAACTCCTCTCCAAGTCAACGATGCTGGGGATTTGGCTTTCTAATAGGTTTTCATTCAACCCAAATATCTATGCCTTACTCAAAAAAATGGGTCACACCCTAGACCTGAACATATCTAATAACCCCATTTCAAAGGTAGTTGCAGGATGAGGATCTCTTGCCTGGGCTGGGCTTCACATCGTTTGATCATTGTATGATTAACCGCCAGGAACCATCATCGTGGACTTTATTACTATAAAATATAAAGAACATTGACATGAATTCATTCTCAAACGACAATCCATCCATGATTTGCGTCTCGACCTTCATGTGGGCTCAGCTAAAGGTGTTATGAGATTGGTGAGGCATCTCTATTGACGAATGTACTTGACCCTATGCAACTTCCTTCAAGAGCATTCCCACAAGTGTCGATCCAGATCATTTGTTCAATAGGTTTGATGATGCTAGTAACAATGTAGATGTTTAGAGAGGAATGGGGTAAGAACCAGAAATAGTCCAATCTTGATAATTTTAAGTGATTGGCAAACTCATTCATGTGCAGAGGAGGTTTATTTACAGAAAACAACAAAACCATATTTGCTGCTCTGAATAAGCTTCTGACCCCAAAACGATGCAGGTGGTCATCTCAGTGGACCTTACTGCATTATATTGCACCGTGTGGCACCAGGCTTGACACTTAAGCTTCTCATGAACCATCCCGGATCATCACCATGTACAATTCATATGTAACATGCTTGCAAACCGTAGCTTGGTTTCTTGACTTTTCCCCCTGGACTTCGGGCTCTGCTAGCGCCCGATTCCGCTTTAAGTGGTTCATCATTGTATTTAGCACAAGTCCCAAGTTGAACCATTACCAAAAGCTAGGCGAGACAGTAGCAAATTCCACATACTGGTCCTAGTTTTCTAGCAAGAGTGCTCGCCTCAAGGGCCGTTTATCAATGAACTGCAACCCGAATATCAGCTCATCTACCCACACCTTTGCCAACGGGAGTCAGTACTTGAAATTTTTATTCCTAAAGTCCCTGGTGTGTGTGAGGCCCATGAATTTTCCTACACGGGTCCAGAGAAGTTTGAGACCATTGATTGGACGAGTCATCAACTAACTACGTTGCCCTGATGGAATGGAGTCCGCAACAGGGATCAGTCTTGACTCAATGCTCTTTGCAATTTGTTATATAATAATTATAATAATAATTAGACTTCTTGATCACGGCTTTTACAAAGTAGCCAAGTGCTGACATGGAAAAAGGCAAAGTAACAACTAATAGCGATAAAAAGAATGTGACTTAAGAGACTTTTAAGCAGATAACTCAGGTCTCCAGGACCACGGGTTTTTGGTAAAATAAGTCTTCCATTCCAACGGCGAAGGCCCCATCATATAAAGGCAATGATCCCAGCTTTCTTTTTTGGAACAAGGAATAAGCAAGGAGATTGCAGAATCTAAGCGAAGTGTGTAAGTGGATTATGAGTACGAGGCTGAAAATATGAAGACAGGTAATCAGGAGATTTTGCATCCAGCTTTAAAAGTCGGAAAGGAGAATTTTTTTAAATTTATCCTGTGATTGATTGGTAACTCAATGGAGAGAATCCAGAAACGGAGCGCCTGAATACGACTGGGTTGTTTGAAAATGAGGTGAGCTGATTTAATCTGAAGAACTTGAAAGGAAGACGGTTTAGTTATTAGATATTGGCGATGTGGTCAGCCATAGTCATGAATGATAAAAAAAGTAACACCTAAACTTGTGATTGAAGGGAGGAGGGGGATTTCCTGTTCACCAATATAGAAACGTAGATGTTGGAGGAGCTGGACTGGGGAGGGAGAGGAAGTGACAAAAAGCTCAGTTCTGGCTTCATTTAGTTTCAATCTATTTTTAAGAGTCATCCAATACCGAAGGTCAATCCAGCACTTGGGGATAATTTATAAAGCCAATTGAGCATCTCCATGACATTTCGGATCAACCAGCAATCAGCATATACTGTGGTATTTGAGATGATGGTGATTGATAATTGGCCAACTCTATGAAGTATATATGTAAACGCCTGGGGTCCAACAGCAGATAGCTAACCACCTCAAAACAATCATCTAGACAATAATGCTACGCTGACGATCTTGCTCTTCTTTTTTACTCGGACAGTAGCTGGACAGAAGTAGATAGTACACTTACTTCAGATAGGGCCCTACTGCAGCATATCTCAAGACCTGAAGATTCAAGCTGAGTGAAGTCCCAATACCACTGCTACTGCCCTAGCCTTCCTTCCATCTTAACAAACCAAGAGCCGATCACTAGCTTTCAAATCAACCTCAATGGACACCTTTGACTAAACAATCATACATCAACATATTTTGGGAGTGGGAGCTGGAATCGGCAGTTACTATTGTCAGCCTCGATCAGTATTTGCAAAGGTATCTTTGAGGAATAACCTTCTTTGCCACCGTCTGCTGGATCTTCCTGTGGTATTACTAGCCTACTCTATCTATACTACGCACCACTGCCCTGGCGCGGGTTCTTACAGTGCTGCTGAATATGCCTCCCAGCATTGTGGCAAATAGCTCTCACACAAGAAGCTGGACAGTAACTTACTCAACGAGACCATGGCTGCCTTCGTCCAACGTCATCCTCTGAGTTTCTATTTCTACCAGTACCATGCTTTCCTTCGTTCCGGGCATTGCACTGCAGTGCTCTTCGGAAAGAGCATCACACATATAAACTGGTAAATAAGGCTCTTTGACAACAAGCACCTGCTGGATAACACCGTCAAAGAATCACCACCAGCTCTGGCGACAGAGACTCTGCTCTCGTGGACCTTTCTGCCGACATGCTGCTAACGTCTCAAACTCTCCAGCTCCCCATTCAACATCTTCCAGACAAATTGGAACGCTGCCACTGCCCTGGCTACATCCTCCTCCAAGAGCATACCATTCACTGTCCGAACATGGAACAACCTGGTAGCAATCTTCCCCGTAAGGAAATTGGTCACCTTGAATAGGATTCACACAGAGTCGTTCGTTTCAACAGCATATGCCACTGATGGGGGGCCCTGTCGAAACCATCTCCAGCCGCCATGTGGCTCTCCCATCACTCACAGACTACGATACAGACTATATAAAGACTAACGGATCACATTCTCAATGAAATTGCCCTACCTTCGTCCCCCCTGGTTGATAATAGATTCCTCAAACCCCGACCGATCACCTTGAGCTGGGCTCCACAACTTCAACATAGAAGAAGAACCACCCAAACTAAATAATCTCGTCGCAATGTACTTCAGCAACTGAGCTGTGCATTTGCCCGCTTTTTCAATGACAGTATATAGAAGCCGACGGGACCTTGATAATTGCTGAACCAACTCACCTGAATAAGACTGTCCCAATACATGAGTTTAATCCATCTCTGTTGAAGGTGATTATGTCAACTGCAATGCTCACAAGCTGTTTGAACCCATGAAAATTACTTCTTTTATTTTTAAAGAACAAATTTAAGCAATGTTAACACAATTTTGACAACTGATATAATTAAAAACATGCAAGAGGTATTATCTCTGCAAAACGTCAGAAAATCCATTGTGGGAAGCTTGCCAATTTGCAAGAGGTATTATCTCTGCAAAATAAATCAGAAAATCCATTGTGGGAAGCTTGTATTAGATTGGGATCATTTGGAGCGAATTCCGTGACTGTGGAGAAGTATCATTTCTCAGGTGGTATTTGTCTTCTATGAAGGTTAATGAACATTTAGGCGGGGGGTGCCCTTGTGAATGTGTGGGCGGAAATCCAGTAGGGGAAAATAACTCATACTACAGGGTCAAAAATGAAATGCTTGGACCCTGCTGCAAAAAGCGAACACGTTCAAAAAAACACCAACTACTACTCAAAATTGACGTGCGAAATATAACTATGATTATATAGAGGGCCTCCTCTCTTTATGCGCAATGCCGTCATTTTAACTATCGAGAGGGCGGCATACCAGTTTCTGAACGTGACACATAACAAAAAATAACTTAAAACAACACACAACAACTTACACCGCAGAAATATCTTTTGTGAAAGAGACTGTATAAATAAAGAGCGTCGAGCTCTTTCAAATTGTTCAGAAGCATTATGAAAAGCAAGTTAAGGAGGTAACCCGAAAGGGATCCACTCACGTGGGTTTGGTTCCCGCTCAAACGTCCCCAAGATTTTGCATGGAGTTGCAGATGACTTATACAAGGGTTGGTGGCAGCGACGTGTAAAAGAGATAGTATCAGAGTGCCTATCCAGTGGCTCGTATGATGCATCCATAAAAGTAATGCAGATGCTACTTGATTAAATAACACAGAAAAATAATAGTAGATTCTTTAAAATCATCCTGCTCAATTTGACGGCAAAAGTTATAATCGTGGTAGAACTTAAAAAAAACATAACATTTTGAACGATTTAACATATGAATAATAGTAAACGCATAGGTACAATTATACATGGCTGTATAGAACAGAGTTTTGGCATTGGCACGATATATATAAACAATGGCTCTGAACAAATTTAAAATGTCATGGAAAATCTAGTAGACTTGGGACCTCTTTAAAAACATTCTGATTAATGGTTGGCATGCGCTTACCTTGCCATGGAGCCTATTGTTGGGTTGTAATTGTCGATAGGTACTGGGCCTCTTACAATATTGTAAATAAATGTCAAAGGGAAAGAAGACATGTTTTTGTACTTTGAAACATGCATAAAATATAAATAACACGGGGGACTAAACTGCAAGGACATCGTCCAACTGTCTTTTCTACATCAAAGAGTACTTACCGCTAGATAAATCCCCCGATGAAAGGAGTCCTATTTGACCACAAACTATGTACACCCCGCAAATAACCGAGCGGTGTGGTTACCAGATTTATATTCAAGATTGTGCATCACAGCTGTAACAGTACGCCTTCGATATCGATTCAAACAAAAGTTTGAGGTGATTTGGTCAAAATTTCCTTTGGCATTCTCTGCTTAAAAACAAACGAAAAACACAAAATGATTATAATAAAATATATTGGCTTTTATAGAGCGCCATTGCTATAAAATCACGGCTTGCTGTTTGTCTATTATTATTCTTAACGCGAGCCGTCAGGAAATCGGCACAATCATTTCGTTTTATCTAGGCCGGCAGCAGGTCAAGCGCACAATTCTATCCTATCAGCACTTAGATTGTAATATCCCCGCCATACACCTACCCGAATATCGCTTGGGTCGACGAGGCAAGCGAGATAAAGTGCCCTGCCCAAGTGCACCACACATGGCCGCAACGGGCTCGACCCCGACCTTCGATCATTAGTTGGCAGTCAATTCCCTGCACTGTCCCCACATTGTGTGCCCTCAAAAATCCGGAACAAGAAAATAGGGAAAAAAAAACACGTTTTAGTTAATTCCCCTCATAATGTATTATTCTCATCCTTACTTGTATATATTTCACTGTTCCTGTCCTAACCATACCTATTTTCAACAATAATTTATCATATTACTTTGCTCTATTCTATGATGAACAATAAATATTGATTAAGTTGTAATGTTAACTTTTTAAGGTGAGATTTAGGGTTAGAGTTTGGGGATAGGCTAAATTTAGACATAGGGTTTTCGCGTTTATGTTAGGGTTCTCGTTTAGGGGTAAGGGTTCGAGTTTGGGTTATAATTGCCTTTTGGTTATATTTTCGAGTTTAGGATAGGTTAGAGTTTAGGGTTCGTTTAGAGTTTTAGGGTTTACTGTTAGAGTTTAGGGTTATGAGGGTTAAATGTTTAGGGAAGGGCTAACCATTTATGGTTATCGGTCAGATGTTATGGGTTAGGTTTAGGTTGGGTTTTGGCCTGGGATATGGTTGGGTGAGTAGGGGTTAGTCAGCAGTGGTTTTAGTTTCATCGTTTGCAGCGACTAAACGTAGTGCCTACGCACGCGTCGCAGTTCCACGCACTTATTACTTAACATTAATTTAAGGAATTAGGAATTCCTGCAACTTTGCAATGCTGATACACTTACAGTGCAATTGAAATTTCTTCCAAATCGCAAATTGGACTCTGGCATATTTTTAATCATACTGCCAAGCCATTTTAATGACTAATTCAGTTCACCTATCAACATCTTCAAGTTTCGATCGGCAGCGTTTGGCAGTTAGCATTCAATTGACAGACACTTTGAAAATTTACGTCGATGTGCATAGATTCAGTCCAGGCTATCAAGTAACAGCCGCTGTGAGCTGTGGTCTACTAACCAATTGGAGGACTATTGATCTCAGGCTATATGCCCAACTCACTCAAGGACCAATAGAAATTGAAATACCTCCCCCATCACACACTTGGGCACAAAATTACAATCACAATTTCAATCAGCAAATCTCACGTATATTAATACCCCCATTTCCAGTGGGTGGAGGATACAATAGTTAACCGGCCGGGGACATTTTCTAAAAATAGCGAAATTGTTGTAATCCAATGTTGGGTTACGCACTAATATGGTGTGAGGGGCGGGGGTGTTGACTCGTGGTTGGAGTGCTATCATTGTGCGCAAACACAAGTGTGGAAGTGGCATCATGTTTGTGGGAAGAGTGAGGATAGCGAGCGGCAGATCAGTTATATCGGCTGCTACATATTACTGAACAGAACACTTGTTGTAGACCGATCACTTTGAGGAAATCTGCAATTTGTACTAATCTCAAAACAGCTGTACACATACCACACAACCACACAATATCCATGAGAAAAATTGAGATTATTTGCTTCTAGACATCGAAAGGAAAGAGGACGGCCTTCTATATAGCTTTCATGAAGATTTGAAACGTTCTGGTATTATAACGCGACATCTTGAAAAGTGGACATTGCTAGGTTTGAAACAATAACCCTTTTCCATACATTCCTTCCCTCAGAATAGCTATTATGTACAATTATAATACAGATTTTCAATGGTAATTGAAATTTTCCAGTCCACGTATGCACTCTCTCCCACCCCCCGATCACAAATGCCGCTTTCCAATGATTTACAAATATAATTAACACCATATGGGTGGCTTTGTGGTTCTGGTGGGTGGAGATGATTAGTGTAGGGTGGAGAGAGGGCAGGGTGGGGGGGCTGGGGAAGAGGATGCGAATGCGCTCAATCCCCATTTTTGCTTTCTGCTTTCTGCGGGGGCTGAAAACCTGCTCATAATAAATTTGGGCGCGGTCCTCAATGATTTGTCCAGGCCATAGTTTATAATTACGAGACCAGTTGCCTTGTCTATTAGTTGGGTCATTTTGGAGCAATCCTTGACCGTGGAGAGCAGAGTATCAATTTCTAGTGGATTTGTCTTCTATGAAGGTTAATGAACAAATTTATCGGGGCGCCCCTCGAGAAAGTGTGGCGGAATCCAGGAGGTGGAAATAAAACTACAGGGGTCAAAAAAAGGAAAATGCTTGGACTGCTGCAAAAAGGTAACCAAATGTTCGTCTTGTTTACAAGGATTACAAAAGGGTATAGTTTTGTTTACAACGTATGTGTTATGGAGATAAAACACAAAAATCGTCAAATGTCAAAGGTCATCACGAACGTAATCTTAAATATTGTACCGATTTCTTCAAAGATGGCTCAATTGGTCATCTTTCCTCGAGACTGCAACAAAAAAACATTTTGCACCGTCTAACATATTTTTAAAATTCAGAGATCAATAGAGGTCATTGGCGTGACTTGTGGTCATTGATCTCGATAAAACAAATATATACAAATGAGAGTGTCAACTACTTTAAAGTACAGAATAAACAAATTCAATAATGTTTGTGTTGGAGATCAACTGTACACGATCATGGTGCACCAAGATTCTCTCACAAAATCTGGGGTATTCACAGGGAAAGCTTTTTAGATCTCAAGACTGAATTTTTGATATGCACGTATAGAAACTTACCAGGAATCCTATACTAAAAAGTACTGCCTTGTCTTTAATAGAAACATAGATTTCAAGCCATACACTTTCAGGTTATGTTAGCACATCCTTGCCATTAACAAAATACCAAAATAAGCAATTTTTTATTTTTTTCAGTTTTTTAATTTTTTGATTTTTTTTCGCTGTTTATCCTTTTAAAGAGAATTTCAGGCAGCTTCTAAAAGAAATACTAAAACAGCACTTCTGCGTGTTAAGACTGATATCCTCCATGCTATGCACAATTGCCAAAGTAGTCACAGTTGTATCATGTGCTGCTGCTAGCTAGACCTCTCTGCAGCTGTTGATACAGTTGATCATGTCATAACCGTTCATTCATAGTATTGCATGGCGGATCTATTTCCATTAAACATTCAGTTTGCGGCTTCCTCAGGGATCTGTGTTGGACATCCCTTCATGATGTATAATACTTATCGCCTCAATCATCGGGAGCACAATATTACTTTACCACCACCCCCTGTATGCATACAGGTGCAGCCAATTTAATTGTTTATCTCAAGGTTTATCAGTCATAAATCACCTATTGTTATACATTAGGCCATCCAGTGCCTGTCCATGGTCTGCAAAGCTAGATGGGCTTCAAATGGACAGCAAATACTTTGATAGTCTCATCTGGCACTCTGTAGTTAGTGAGAATATGTAGCATAGCATCCCTGTTGACAAGGTCCAAAGTCCGTATTGAAGCATTTCTCTTTGAAATTCTCATCTCTTCAAGGGCCTTCTGAGGCAAGTATCTATGCTTCGTTTCCACACCTCTGTGCAGACGTCAGTGCGAGATTTGTTGAGTCGCACCAGTAAACAGCGCGCGCTGCTATCAGGGGGTCCCAAAGCGATAGGATCGTCATGCGGGGATGTTGTCAGGACATCATGCGGGGATGTTGTCAGGACCAAGTGTCTTGTGGTATTTGGTTTTTTTTTTCAGGCAGTTCTCACTATGAGTAGTAAAATCTCAATTCCATCGGCACAGTTCAGTAGCTGATCCAACTGTGAAGAATTGCTGTATCGTCACTTTTTCCCATCGGCAATGGATCAAGGGTTTAATGCCGACTGATGCCTGTGTCTCATAAAGACTTGATTTTTGTAAATACAACAATATAGAAAGGAAACTCATCTTGCATATGATGGTCTTCACCATCCAAATCGGGTAGAACTCTTCTTGCACAGAACTATATTTTGATGTTTGTGTTAATGTTTTTCAGCAGGATTTTCACATGACATTCACAGTAGAGGAAGAGGTAAATGAAATATAAGAACTTGTTGCAGAATGTTATGTGCTTAAAAAACTTTGCCAAATTTTGTATCATGTAATAATTGTACCCTTGACTTCCATATAAAATTGTACTAACATTGATATTTCTGATAATCCTAATTGGTGGTGTGATCACTGTTTTTCAATAATGTCATATCTGAACTCCCATTTAGTGATACTTTTGTTGATTTAAGATGTCCTTCAACAGGGTTTAAGGTAGGTAATTAAATCAGTCGTCTGCAAAATAAGTTGACCATCTTCGTGTTTTTCTTAACCAATTAATGACTGAACATTTTATGGTGTCAGAATCTTGGCTCACTTATAATATTGATAACAATGAAATTGAAATTGATGTATGACATTGTAGAATAGACGAAAATGTGCTTATCCCGATGAAGGCGGTGGTGGTTTGATTTGTTATATTAAAAATAATATGTTTATAAAAGACATTTCGAACTTAAATGTATGTACTGGTGACATTGAAAAATTCTTTGATAGAGATCAAAACTTACCACATAATAAGACCTTTGTGTAGGAAATGTTTATAGACCACCAGACACTAAAGTGGATGATTATGTAAATTAGACACTCGATTTCAAAAATGCACCTCAGTGTAGAGGATGTAATAATAGTGGGGACTTTCAGTTTAAGTTTCATTTTATTTGGAATCCCTTTATACAACAGTGGCACTCATCTACCCGATGGTGCATCCAACATACAAAGTAAGTAAAAATACACAAATTGTGCAAATTTCCCAGATAACAAAATAAAGTGTAAAGCATAAAAAAAAAAAATCTGTACATGAAAAGGAAAATCAATAATATGGCTAGAAATAGTAATTTGCACCAATTAATTAAGGATTATACTAGGGTCACTGAGAGTCAGTAGAACATTATTGATACTTGTGTTTGTTACCAATCTCCAGGTTGGGTCCTCCTTGGTGTCCAAGCTTTTTTAGGTCCAGTGACCACTCACTTATTATATGTGGTTCGCTAAAAATAAGAAAATGAAATCAGTGCCTAAAAACTGTAAAAATCACACTCTTTAGGAATTTTAGTGATAAAGATTTTGTTGATTCTGTGAAAAATGTTGACTGGAATGAAATAACTAACTTAGGTGATGTTGACATGCCATGAATGCGTGGAAAAATAGTTTGAATGAGGTCTGTATAAACCATGCACTATTTAGAGAAAAGAAAATTAAGGGTTCTCTTCCTGATGGATCAATAGCGAATACCAGTAAACGATCTAAAGATGTGATCATTATTTTGTAAATGCTCATAAATCTAATGAGCTGATGATTGGAAATGGCTAAAACGCTAAGAAATAAGGTTAATAACTTAGGTAAATATTTGAAAAAGAAGTACTGTAGTGATACAATAATCAAAACAGTAATAATTCTAAACCAGATTTGGACTACGATTAAGAAATTAATTCCAATAACTAAACGCTTATGTTAAGACCGTTCAGTAGTGTGGTACTGGTTTAACTACAGTGACAAAGAAACTGCTAATGAATTTAATGAGTATTTTACTAAAATTGGTAATGATTTAGCACAGAAATTTTGATAGAATACTAAGGAGGTAATTGTAAGATTATGATGTTGGTTCATTGGTAGTTGCAAAGTTAATAATAGTGACATTGATTTACATGATAGCAATAACAGTGTTATGTAACACGTAAATTGGAATTTGATATGATAAATGATGATATAGTTTTTGACCAAATTTGTAATTTTCCTAACAACAAATCAACTGGTCTTGATAATTTCAATGTTAATGTACTGTACTGCTGCGCGATATTTGTCACTCACTTGCTTATATATGTAATTTGTCTTTCTTCACTTCCACATTCCCGTCAGAGGTGGAAAAACTTGCCAAAGTTAACCCCTATTTTAACGATGGTGTAAATCGATGTTGAGTAAACTATAGGTCAATATCTGTTTTAAAATATATCTCTAAGATAATGAAAGAGCGTACATTGATCAGAGTTAATTGATTTAACTGGGTGTAATATTTTAAATCATTTCAGTCTGGTTTTAGACGTAAAACCATTCAACTAATGCTACTCTCTGATGTGTCACATGATATTCTCAAAACATGGATGGTAAGCAACTGCGCTATTTTCTAGAATTTAAGTAAAGCATTGACACTGTTAATCACAAAGTCTCTTAAATAAGTTGTATGACTATGGTATAAGAAATCACACATTGAATTGGTTTGCATCGTATTTAAGTAACGGGCACAAAGAGTTTAATGTAACCTTCTTCTTTGTCTGATTTAAGTGAATCAATATAGGCATCCTCAAGGTCAAATTGTTAAGGGCCTTTGTTGTCTAATATACGTCACTCATACCCAATAATGTATCCTGTAAAGGTTAATGTCGGCAGATGATACCACACGTTTATGCACTTCATCAGACCCACTTATTCCTCAGCGTGATTTAAACAAAAAATATGAGAGATATTGGGAAATGGTTCCATGAAAACAATCTTACTCTCAACATTAAAAAACTAAATTAAGATTTTTGTCAAATATATTCTGAGCCATTTGATGATTATATCCTCTTTTCAATGCAGATAATGTTATCGATAAGGTCAATTCATTTAAGTAATTTGGGTGTTGTTTTTGACCAACATTAGCTGGAATGATCATGAACTTTTATATCAAATAAGGTTTCCAAATGCATTGGCATTATCGTAGAGTTAAGTAATATTGCCCAAAGAAGCCTGAATATGCTTGCCGATGCAATTGTAATTCCACACTTTGATTATTGTAGTGCTGTATGGTCAAATTGTAATGCTAAGTATCTAATTCTCTTCAAATACTTCATACTAGACGCTAGTTATACTATGCTTAGTGTGATATCAATGGGAACTCCTATGGTGCTGGTGTGACTAATGCATTCCCTAAATTGATGTAAACTGATAAAAAGGTGGGAAAAACATTCTTGTTATTCTTGTCTTTAATGTCTCATGTTCTGCCCCACTTTATTTGAGTTCAAGTTTTCTTTGGTGAGCATATGCAGAATAAATGCACTCGTAGCCAACGTTCCAAAACCCTTGTCCTCTTTGGAACAATACTCAAGGTAAGCGGTCCTTCTATTATAGAGGCGCTAAGGCATGGAACCAACTTGAAACTATGTACGGCAGGAATTATGATGCATGACTTTAAACATGTTTTAAAAATTGCCCCATCTTAAGTTAAAATTAACACATTCATGCTGCTCAAATTCATTTTACATGTATTTATGGAGAAATGAAGCTTTACATTGCAAGAACATTGTTATTGTAACATGGACATGTTTGTGAATTTGATTGTGTGTCTGGGCTGTATGTGCAGGTGTGTTTTCCGGTATGTGTTTACCTTGTGTGTGTGTGTGTGTGTGTGGTCATGTGTGTGTGTGTGGTGTGTGTGTGTTTGTGCATGCACGCATGTGCTCATTAAGTGAACAGAGCGTGGGTGTAAGCATACGAGTGGGTTGTGAGAGTTGTAATAACCTACACATCTATGCCGTCTGTTGAACATAGTTTTCATATATGTAATTTGTTTTTAGTATTTAAATGTACAGTATGTTAAATTTTGTGCATTTGCCTTCTTGGAGATCAGTACTAGATACTGAAGAAGTACCATGGGTAAAGAGAGATTAAATAATAAATAAAATAATTAAAAAATCTTCCATTCAACAATGTATTTGGAAAAATACAGCCCCTTAGTTTTTGGGGTATGATACATAATTACCCAGATCACACAAGGTCGTTGTCATGTCAATGCATGTATAGTACAACCCGCTGAACGTGTCCCTTGGGTGGATTGAGCATATTTGGAACTCAGTGTATTGGAAGCTCCTGTGGGAAGGTGGTGATATCAAGGGAAGGTCTTAAGGTTGGTGTCATTGAACCAGTTTGCCAGTGAACAAAAATATGTCAATGTTAAATGTTGAAACTAAAGGTTTAACCATGATCAGGATGCTCGTCAGTTAATTGTTGCTCCTTGATTCTTATAGGTGGAGTAGCCTTCTTGTCAGTCATCTCCCTCAGGGCCTCCTAGGCAACGAGATGCTTGTTTTCAAGATGATAAAGCATTAACCATGTGTTTGTAATTGCATTGTATTGCAATGCATGTATGTTAACTTTCTTTTAAATCGAGCCACGCTTACAAAAGCATAAAGCAATAGAAAAAGAAGCACCAAAAATTTAAAAAAAAAAAATTCCCAGCAGACACATCATTTTAAAAATCAGCATGAATATATTTGTTTTGTTAACAAAAACCTATTGGTCACTATTCTGAAAATATTTTCAACTAATATTTCTTCAAAGGGACATGGGCCACCACTATTGCTCGTAGTTCTCCCCCAGAACCCCAAATTTTACAGGAAGTGGTCAAGATTTGGTATCTTATGAAGGATACTATTTTTCTCATTTAACCTGTGAAGTCTTAAGACTAGAAGGAGGTTTGTTTGGAAGTTGGAGAGAAGAATGTGTTACCATTTTTGATTGACCAATAATAATTGTTATACAAAGCACTCTACGGGCACAAAATCTCATTGTTATTCGGTCACATCAAATGCATGAAATATCTGCACGAAAGGCCTACGGATGGGTTTTGGATGAAGGCTATTCTTTTAATCAAGATGAAAAACTATATGCTAAAAAATCATGCCACGAATGGGTCATTAAACATAGTGGAATGGAAACCCCTGAATAGTGAATGCAATATACGCATCTTGTAAATAAGTCTGGCAAGTTCTATCATTAAATTTACAGAAGACAGCAATTATAGATTTTCAATTGTCCATTAATCAGTCATTTGGACTCCCCAGATGACCTTTGACCTAAATGTCTCGGTCACCTCGTTCTCCTTACCAAGATTGCATCAATTTGGTCGATATTGAAGTACAATATAACCAAACAAATAATAATAATAATAGCGATATTAATTACTGTGTAATGCTGAGGCCTATAGGACACTTCAGAAAAAGAGCAATTCTACCAATGTATTAAAACGATTTAGATACCAAAAAAAAATATGTAAACCCAACCCACCAAGATGGGTTATAGAGGTCATCCTGCCAGGAAGTCACCCTCAGAATATCATCATCCTCAGCACAGCACACTCTCTTTGGTAAGGCAAATACTAACTTCCTTGCCATCCCCTCCCATTGATATTTAAATTAGTTAAGTCCTATTTCAGCAAGCCACCACTGCCTATGACTCATGATGCATCCTGCTTCCAACATGGCAACATTCATTGGCCAGGCATCACACTCATCAAATAAATTATCATATCTACAGGCTCATCTCATTTACTACCCTGCGATATGATGAACCACACAGAGTCGATGACCAATCCTAGTATTTATGAAGATCTGGGGATCCTACTTAGTACCAATGATGACGACGACCTGTATATGCTGACCAAAGTGCACTGCGCGATTACACTAGTATAGTAGTATGGTACCATACAGCGTATAATATTCACATTGTATATTTTTCTTGTTAATAATGCATAACTGAAATAAATAAATATTGTAAACTTTTAATAGCAGACAACCCAAAACCTTGTGTGAAAGATCTGAATTTTATCTTGAGTAAAGAATCATTTATCAGTGAACCTTAAAGTAAAACGAACCCCACCACTCGTAAACCACTTAAACAATGGTGAGGGGGTAGGAGGACCTAATTTGGCGCCCAATAAGGGACTACTTAATTGTCAAATTAATTTGATTTTATATCACTTGATAATTTTTTGGTTCCCCCAAAAAAAAAATTTTTTTTTTGATGTAAAAGAAAGATCTTGTCTGCATTACATTTAGGAAATATGATTCTAAGGTAAACATGTGGAATGAATAGCTGTACATGTAAATAATTTTGTTCCAAGTTACTTTTATATCTGTTTAGATAATGATGAAGATGCTTGCCTGCTGTAGCCGTGTGTGGAGAGGAGGTCTGGGTTCGCAGTTGTGGTGTGTAAGTCCACTTTGCGAGTAAGGGTTGTTAAATAGGTAACGGTAAGTTTCTGCCTATTTTGTTGCCCACAATTAAAAAGTTTGGTTTCCAAAATGGCCACGAAGCTGGTAGTGCTGCAAGGTCTTGCAAGGTCTGTGCCTGAGGGGTTATGGAGATGTTTTCAGGAACCAGCGAAGTAGTGGAAAATGATGAAAGGGGGAGAAAGGAGATAGAACAAATGACCATGAAGACCAGCCACTTCAAACCAGCCTCCCTGACTTTAAAGCTGCCCTCCAAGCACTCTTCTACAACATGGAAGACCTTAACAGACCTAACTGAGCCAAAGGCAGTTTGTTAAAGATGTCATTATCAAACATGTCATCGAAAGTACACCATCACACCTGGCCAGACGACTGCGGCAATTCTCAGGTCGACGTCCACTGCCAAATGGAGAAGTTGATTATGTAACATGGCGACAGTCAGCAAAACAGCTTATCCAAGAACCGATATGAAGACGGTTGACAAGAAAACAACGTATCAAACAATCCCTCATTGGTCAAGCCTATGAACTGGTATTGGTGCTTGAGAAGAAAACAGCAAAGAGGGGATGTAGTTGCGCCCAATCGGGGGGGGGGGGAAACTTTTTTATGGGTGGGGGTCGCCCTCGATAAGATGTTCGGTGTTTTGTCATGATGGTGATTGATCTCTACGCTGAGTTTAGGTCAGTGTACAGCAACGAGGTGAAGCACCCGGCGATTACTAGCTCGTCTCCACACCAAGCTTCGATACCGTAATCGAACATGGTGAGCTGATGACTGCCAAACCGTGACAGATTGCTCTTAGGTCAGTTAGTCGAGTTGCCTATAGATGAATACCTCTGGCACGAAGTTTTGCAGTTAGAGCATAAGAGAAGAGAGCACCCCCCGGATTTCATCACCTTCCTCCATGATGTGCGGACGGCAGCACCAAAACACAAGTAGAGGGAGGCACGGCGAAGCCAACAAGGCTCCAAACAAATAAGGCTAAAGTGCTGATGAAACAGAGATAAAGACGGATATGCCTCTGATTCCCGCATAGGCCAGTTGGAAGAGCAGATAAGAAAAACTCGGGGACAAGTCGTTCGAAACCTAGACAGTTGCCATCCAGACACAAAGGCCAGAGACGACAGAACGACACAGCACAGCCCACAAAAACAAAAGATATGCAAAGGAAAGGTTATCTGCTTTAAACTGCGGAGAAAGAGGGGCACCGGATTGCCGATTGCACTAACGCTACGAATGCCGAGCTGGTCCAACGAAAGCTAGCCAGTCGATTGGACAACAGCAGGGAAAACGGCAGGGGCGCCTGCAGGGGGGCAACCAGGTGCCCACAAAACGAAACAAAACCCCAGTCATCCAATGCATGAGACCAGCACTTCCATGAATGTGAAGTTCCAGAAGATGGTTGGAGATACATCTGTCACAGGTTAGTATTCGATGGACACAAATTTCGTGTTTGACTAGATTAAGGTCAAAGTCACCTGCAATCTTGAAGATTTTCATCGAAAGAAGGCTGCCTACCGGAAAAACTTCACAAAATTGATGAATTAACAGTGACAGGAGCGGCTGGTCAACCTGTTCCTTTACCTTGGTTACATCATTATTGACATCCAGTTTGAAAATGTTGGAAGCAAAGGCACCATAGACAGAAACATTGGCATTGGTGAACCCATCAACCCTGAGAATGGACGGGTCACCACTTTCTGGTGGGGTAACAACACACAGTGGTGAGGATAGGCAAGACACTGCATTCCAATTTGGAGGGAACCAGTTTTGCAAGAGATGAAGGTTAATTCGAGTTGGGCAAAGGCTTTCAAACACTTCCATAAAGTTATAAATCAGAAGATGGGAAGGATTGGACTTGTAAAATGCATGGTAAACATCCGACAATCATCAGATGTGGTGTGTAGAAAGGTGCAGTTACCGGAGTTCACTCGCAGTCAGTAGGGTCTGAGGCAGAAGTCTTATTTGAACCGCCATTGGAGCTTGTTTGCCTGGTTGGCTGGTGATCAACCCATGTTTAATGATGTTACCCACTGGAGGCACCGCAAGTGAATGTGATTGATTGAGAAACAAAACAACTCGAGACATCATCCTCCACCAACAAAGTCAATTATTGGAGAAGTTTATGTCCCACCAGCGGGTTTCACCAGTTAACCCTCCTCCATCAGTTATATTGTAAGGCTACCACCACTTCAAGTAAACCCAGATACCATCTGATCGTGCATCTCATGGGACACCAAAACCCAGTCCAACCCATCAACTTTGCACTTCAATTTTGAGCTCATCTCAATCGCAATGGTGGAAGGAGAGATTCTTGAAGATCTTGAAGGACAAGGAAGCAGTCTTTTCAAAGGACGATTTGATATGGGTTGCATTCTGTGGGACGCATCTATCATCTCATGATGATACGCCTTCAGGGAGGGAGAAGAGAAGACGGATTGCACCAGAAGATACGAAGATGTCAAGGAACACCTTCAGGATTTCTGGATAAAGGGCCTCATACGAGAAGTCTCAAAGCACTTTGCATCAGCATTGTTTGTCGTGAGGAAAAAGAATAATGAAGTCCGCCTCTGCATTGATTATCGCCGGAGATATATGCACGGAACATACGCGACCAGTACAATGTCCTAAACTTTTGAGAGGCTCTTGCATGCGCTTTAGTGGTCCCGATTGGTTTTCCGGCTTGATTTAAAGTCTGGCTACTATCAGATTGAAATGGAAGAGCGACACGGCCAAAGACTGCCTTTTGGTGTCCACGGGGGTTTTATGAATTCACGAATGCCACGGGGGATAACAAATGCACCAGCACATTCCAGCGCTTGATGGAAAGATGTTATGGATGGTATGACCTCAGTAGAGGTCCTTGTCTATCTAGGATGATTTGGTAATATGCTCAAATAAGACACTGGAAGAACATGAAGAACGTCTCTCCAAAGTTCTCACCAAGACTTCAGGCCTATGGATTAAAGCTAAGCCAGAGAAGTGCACTTGTCCAACCATCCATCAAGTGTCTTTAGGACATATAGTGTCCGCAGAAGGAGTCCAGACGGATCCTGATAAGGTGACTGCCGTTGAAGTATTGGCCAGACAACAAAACTTAAGGAGCCTCAAGTCTTCCATTGGTTTCACCGGTACTACGGAGATTTTGTTGAAAACTACAGCGGCATTGTAAGGCCTCTGAATGACCTCACTCATGGATATGAGCTTCCAAGGAAAAAGAGAGGAAAAAAGCAGCGGAAGTCATCGGCCAAGAGGACTCCTGGCTACAACGATCCAGGTTCCATTTTGGAGAAGAGTGGACAGAGTCTTATACACTTAATGAAAGTTGACAACAGCGCCTATCCTTGGCTTGCGGACTACAAGCTGCACTTTGTTTTTCATACCGATGCCAGCCTTATAGGCCTGGGAGCCACTTTGTATCAAGAGCAGATGGCAAGGTGAGAGTAAGCCGATGGCCAGACGAGGACTGTCAAGAGTGAGCAGAATTATTCCTGCTATAAGTAGAATTTCTCGCTTGAAGTGGGCTGTTTACAGAGAGAAGTTTGCAGACTACTTGTATGGAGCTAACTTCCAAGTGCTTACAGACAACAATCATCTTACTTATGTTCTGTCAACAGCAAAACTGGATGCGCATGGGAAACCGATTGGGCTAGCGGCCCCCCTGGCAAACTATAATTTTGATATACGCGATCGTCCGGTCGACAACAATGATGATGCCGATGGTTCCTCCCGACCCGCCCCCAGGGCTCCTCATGATGATGAAGAGTACTTGGAAACAGCAAGGAGGATCTCCTCCTGCAAGAAGCGAATCCATAGTGCAGCGAAACACGAGATACTTGACAGTCAAACGCTCTCCGCTGTTTGCATTGCAGCATCGAGTTACCCCACATTTGCCAACTAGGTGTCTTCAGCATAATGTGGTCACAGATCAACTATCACGTCAAACCAAACCTGCTGGAGATGATCTGACAATGAACCTACACTTGTAGAGGCAATAAGTGATTAACCAGATCTAGTCCGGTTGTAAATTGACACTATCTTAACCTGGCCAGGACAACGGCCTATCCCTAACATTGACAAACAAAACTGGAGGGCAGCTATCAACTAGCGACTGTGATATCACAGCCATCATGGGATTTGGTGGAGTGCAGGGGTAAAGCCGCAGCCTAAAATGATTTCGAATTTGCCAAACAATTGTAAAACTGTATTCGCCAGTGGGATAAATTACGTGCTAGACGGTTGTACTTTTCCGTGAAATCAGACTCCCAGAATGCATCAGTAAGACACCAGTTAATCCTTCCCCTAGCACCCTCAACAGGATGCAGGGACTTCATGATGATATGGACACCCCGGTTATGAAAGGACACCGGATCTAGTACGACAGCGATTCTACTGGCCAAGAATGGCAGATTCAGTGTTGGAGAAGTGCAGAGTACTTGTACCCAATGCACAAGACGGCAAGGCCAGACCACAAGTAGCGAGCACCCATTAGTAAACATTCCACTACCACTGCTCCAATTGCAAACTGGTTGTGGAGGATTTTATGTGCATAGAGCCTGACAACAGAGTACTAGAAATGTGCTCGTAATCACAGATCATTTTACACGTTATGCGCAGGCATTCCCGACCCAAAAGATCAGAAGGCTACCACCGTTGCCAAAGTCCTCTGGAAGAAAGTAGTACTTCATCACTACGGGCTCCAAGAGAGAGAGGACTTCACTCAGATCAAGGCAGGATTCGAGAGTAAAGTCATCAAGGAACTATGCAATCTCTTAGACATCAGAAAAGCCGACCTCGCCGTATCCACCCTCAAGGAAATGCCAGTGTTGAAAGGTTCACCGGACTCTCCTTAACTTCTGGGAACATTAGAAGAGTAAGAGAAAGCAGAGTGGCGAACTACCCATGTTGGACCCTTGTGCATGCCTACAACTGCACTAGAAATGATTCAACAAATTCTCGCCATCTTTCTTGATGTTTTGGAAGAGTAACTCGCCTTCTATTGATGTCACCATTTGGTTGCGTAGTCCCACACAGATACCTGGTTCCCCTAGCTCATATGCAAGAAAACTAAGGGAGCTACTACAAGAAGCATATGGGTTAGCTGGGTGCAGAAGCTGGTAAGAGGGCTGCCATGAATAAACAGCGTTATGACCAACAAGACAGTGCGAGAACACCCACTCCAAAAATGGGGGGACAGAGTGCTGGTTAGAAAACTGGCATTCCAGGGTAAACACAAGATGGCCAACAAATGGGAGGATACAGTCTACATTGTGGTTCGAGCTGTAGGTGATGATACTCCAAGTATTCATTATAGAACCAGAATCAGAGCAATTAGGGACAAGACTCACCCTCCATCGAAACCATTTGCTGCCCTGCCGACTCGCTTTCAGTCTCCAGTGCCAGAAACTCCACTGCCTGAACCACGTCCCCTCAAGGCTGCAGCAGAACTAGGGGCTTCACCAAAAGAAGAGAATTAAGAATATAAAATAAAATAATAAACTACATTAAAAAACAGACAGTTCAGACATAGAATGGATGAGATCTGTATGTAGAGCTGAGAGATGATGTTGTGTGTATGCTTTCAACTCAGAACACTAGTTAGGGAGGATACTGATTCCAGTTTCGATCCATCACAATGGAGACCAAGTGAGGAAAGCGGTACTTCCAGAGTGCTGTTAACGAAGTACATCCCCCACCAGAAGTTATTCAGACTTTATCAAAGTCGTCGACGAAAGAACTAATGAATAGCAGCCAGAGACAGAACCGGGATCCTGGACAGGCAACTGACAATGTATTGCACCTATGTTCACACCATAAATGCTGATCACATCGTTCCTGTACAAAACTGGGCGAGATGAAAATACGGACAGTTGTTCCAACGCGAACATTCTCAGCCTTAAAAAGCTAAACATCTCTGACCCTGAAGATATGCATATCTCCTACCCAATCAATCATGAATTAGGGTATATAGTTATCCCAAAATTTGATGTCGAGGCACGACTGGCCTGCCAAGACTAGCATGCCCCTTGGATCCTGGAGGGCCCAGAACTTTTTCAGTCAGGTGTTCCCTGTAAGAATCCGGTTAAAATTGGTTTGTCCGGATCAAAATAACAGATCAATGACAACCTTTTTTTGATATTCCTACAGTATGTGTATACTTAAATTGATAGCAACCCTGATTTCTGCACCCAGATTCGCACATTCTATCTCAGTCTTAAGGGTAGACTTAGGCGAGGCAGATCACCAAAAAAAAACACCGTATGCAGTGGGGACTGGAATTTCAGTACACGCCGTTTCTCACGTGTTATTTCACTGGTGTGACTATATAGAGATCTCAGATTTGTACATTATAGGGCATTTGCTTGTCTTATTTGAAACCCCTTTCACATGTTGTGATCCATCATAGAGATTAATTTCATTTTTTTTAACTTAAGTGAGCAACCAAATAGGATTGTCCTAAAATATCCAGTGATTCTGATATATACTGAAGATTTCTTAGATAGCGCTCACCAAAAAACATTTGTTTTCATTGCTTAAGCATATTATCAGAAATAAAATAATTTACTCTTTGCTCCGGTATAGCACATGGCTATGAAAGGGAAAGGCGGGGGCTTATTGGGGATGGGGTTTAATCGGGGAGGGGGGTTACTCGGGGGGGGGGCTGCTTGTAAGCATGTCACCACAAAGTCCTATTTAGCGGACAAACACTTTCAACTAACTTGACTAGCAAAATAGCTTTCACTTTCTGGATAGAGACAGACTGCCATATTTCATTTTTGGTAAACCCCGCATGTACATACACAAAAAAGTTGACATGGCTTACCTTTATCCATTATTGTGGCTATGTAATCGGCTAAACAACTTGCGCACGCCAAGACTGCCTGAATTTTGCCACCTTACGAACTCGGATCATTATCATTCGCGAACAAAACGAAGACAGCCTAGAGTGTTTTACAGTCCATGCACACTTACCTTATCTTGCCTCTCGAGCAGTTCTCCTGCGCTGGACCACCCCCCCCCTGCATAGACAACACTAGGCCAGGGGGGACTGCTTTAGTAATAGTATCACAATGTTTTGAAAACAAGGTGACAAGATCAAATTGACTTACGGAAGGTTCGCGTGGAGGTCACGAAATATTTTCGCTGTCTGCTATTACAAAGCTCGTATAGAGATCTCAGATGTGTTAAATTAATGCAATTTTCTTGTCTACTTGAAACCTCCTTCACATGTTGTGATACATTCATGAGAATTAATTTCTTTTTTTTGAATTAAGTGAGCACAAAATCGTATTGTCCTAAAATATCCCATTCTGCTATCTAATGAAGATTTTTTAGATAGCGCTCACCAAAAAACATTTGTTTTCCATTGCTTTAAAAGCATATAATAAGAAAGAAAATAATGTAATCTTGGCTCATTATAGCACTGGCTCCTTTGAGAAGGGAAAGGAGGGGGCTTATGCGGGGAGGGGGTTTATCGGGGAAGGGGGTTTTTTACTCGGGGGGGGGGGGCTTGCTTGTAAGATGTCCACACACCAAAGTCTTATTATAGCTGACAAACACATTCAACTTAACTTGTATCAAAATAGCTTCACTTTCGGGATAAAAAAGAAGAGCTGCCATCATTGGTAAAACCCGGCATTGTACATCACAAAAGTTGTAATGGCTTACCTTTTATCCATTGATTGTGGCTATTTAATCAGCTAAAGCATTGCGCAAGCCAGCCAGCTGAATTTTGCACCTTAGGACTCGGTCATTTTACATTCGCTAACAAACCGAAGCCAGCCTAGAGGTTTTTACAGCTCCTTCACACTTACTTATCTTGCCTCCGAGCGAAGTTTCCTGGCGCTGACACACCCCCCACCCCTGCATAGACAAACACTAGGCCAGGGGGACTTGCTTTAGGACATAGTATCACCAATGTTTGCAAAAGTTGACAAGATCAAATTTGATTACCGAAGTCAGAGGTGGTGGTCACGAACTATTTTCGATGTCTGCTTATACACAGCTTATAGGTTTCACACCACTAAATGCGTCTCCCATTGTTCCTGTACAAAAATGGGCGAGATGATGAAAACTCATTTTTTCTCCTCTTGGAACATCTCAGACCTTAAAGAACATTCTGCTGAAGATCAGTAATCTCATACCCAATCATCATGAAAGTAGGTAGTATCCCCAAAATTTTCGAGCGATGGAATGCCAAGACTAGCATGCACCGTGGATCCTGGAGTCACAGCACTTTTTCAGTAGGTGTTCCTGTTAAAGAATACGGTTGAAAATGTTTGTGGATTCAAAAATAACATATCAATGACAACCTTTTTTGATATGTCTACAGATTTTATATTAATATGATTCGAAACATTGATTTGCAACCCAGATCTCGCAATTCTCTCAGTTTGAAGGGTTTTTATACTTAGGCGAGGGCACAAAAAAAAACACCATCATTTGCAGTGGGGGTGGACTTACTGGTTTCTCACGTTATTTATGGTGTGAATACTAAACCACAGTAGAAATGGAACCCAGGTGCACGCGTTCCTGGACCAAAAGGAATTACAGCACGATTTATATGCACCAGATGATTCCAGGCAAGGAGGGAACCGGGACCAGAATAGGTGGTCGGTCAGATGGTGCTTCTAGTGACTACCAACAACCGGCCTCAGAAGATCTCAAGTCAGATCAAACCTCCAGATAAACTTACGTTATCCAACTCTGGGGAGCATAAACATGATGTCTACGGCACCTATTCCATCTACTCAACACCAAGTACTGTTCCACAAGTCGACATGTCATTGTTAATGCAACAACATATGGCCTGATGAATGCCATGATGACACGGTGTCAGCCATGCCTGTATGAAAACCACAGTGAAAATCCATAGTGGATAGGTAGAGGAAAAAAAGAATTAGTCAAAAACACAAGTATGATGTGATGGGATTTTTCTTCAAAGGGAAGGGGAGAAATGTAACCCCACCCACCAAGATGGGTTATGAGAGGTCATCCTGCAGGAAGTCACCCTCCTGAATATTCATCCATCCTCAGCACCGCAACTCTCTTGGTAAGCATCTACTACTTTCTTGCCATCCCCCTCCCATTGATATTTAAATTAGCTTAAGTCCATATTTCAGCAAGCCACCACTGCCTATGAATCAGGATGCATCCGGCCGCCAACATGGCAACATCATTTGGCCAGGCATCACATCACTCAAATTAAAATTCATCATCTACAGGCTTCTCTCATCTATACCTGCCGATATGATGAACCACACAGAGGTCGATGACCAATCCTGTATTATGAAGATCTGGGCGGGATTCTACTTAGTACAACGATGATGACGACGACCTGTATATGCTGACCAAAGTGCACTGCGCGATCACACTCGTATAGTAGTATTGTTACCATACAGAGGTCTAATATCAATTTGTATATTTCTTGTAATAAGAATAACTGTAATAAATAAATATTGTAAACTTTTAATAGCAGACAACCAAAAACATTGGTGAGCGATGATTTTGATCGTGAGAGTAAAGAATCATTTATCAGTGACCTTAAAGTTAAATAACGAACCACCCACTCGTAAACCACTTCTTTAAAACAATGGTGAGTGGGTAGGAGACCTACCAATATATAAAATTGTATGTGAAACAAACTATGATAGACGTCAATTACTCAATTTCAGAATAAACTCAAGAAATACAAGTTTCAGTAGAAATTCAAACTTAAATATATATTGGGCCATGAGATAGCAGAAAAAGACAAACCCAGTTGCATCCATACTAATCGGTCATCAATCGTCAGCTGTGAGGAATCTGTGTATGATCACACAGTGACATCGGTAAAGGCGATCTATAATCTTTTCTGGGATCAGATGCATCTACCCTACCAAATCTGATGAAAACAACTATAGGCAACCGGATTGGATGAATGTAGAGACAAGAAACAAGAAAGGAAAGAAAAAGAAAGAAAAAAAAATAAACCGTATTCTACTTATGTGATTGGCTGCATCAAAGAAACAGGATAGTATCAGGAGCCAAAATGCGTTGTAAATAGGAATGTTTTCCGAAGGGACGTGAAATAGTTATTGACTGAGCTAAGTTAAAGAGTTTATTCCAAAGAATGTGCTGTTGCGTAAGTAAAAGATCTAAACAATAGAACTTGTTGATGAGTTGATGATTTTCTCAGCTGGACTGGGTGCAAGAAGATAATCTTAAAGGTCCCAGAAATGGCAAATCAAAAATTGACCGTGGTTTGTGTCAAGTCTTACAAGGAGGGGACTAGAAAGCATGCAATATTTGGTGATGTTGTGATGTGAATCTATTAATGACCACTGACTGAAAATTAATAGTTTCATCAATAGTCACTGGTAGTGTATTCTTTTTGGTGGCCCTGTTTATGGAATAAGGTCCCTATAAAGATTTGGAGATGGTTTATCATCTCATTCTCAGGGGACCTTTAAAGTTCTTGGTGGTGAATACAGCTGGATGAGCTTAGAGATATATAGGCATGCTGAATGCCATGGAGGGCTTGAAAGACAACAAGCGCAGAACAGGACAGGAATTACATCCAAACAACAGAAAAAGGACATAATAAAATGACATACAGAAACAAGAAAAGAACAGAAATGACATACAAGCACAGGATAAGGACAGGAAAAACATTGTACAATCACAGAAAGGAAAAGACAGAGAAAATGACCTACAGACAGAAAAGGAAAGAAAAGGACAAAGCACAATTAAAAGACAGAAAATGCACAAACAAGCACATAAAGGCACAGAAAAATTACATAGAGCACAGGAAAAGAACATACAAGCCATAAAAGGACAAAAATGACCATGAGAAGGCACAGAAAAGGACATGAAAAGAACATACAATCACACCAAAGGACAGAAAAATAACATTACAAACAGAGAAGCCCAGGCAAAAACACAGAAAATGACTCCAGGCACAGAAAAGGACATAATAAAACGACATACAACACAAAAAGGACAGAAAAAGCCATACAGTACAAAAAAGGGGCAGAAAAGACATACAAGCACAGAATAAGGGCATTTTAAAATTGCAGCCATAAACACAGAAATAGACAGAAACTGACATACAAGCACAGAAGAAAAGGGCAGGAAAAGACAAACAAGGACAAGAAAATGACATCCAATCACAGACAAGGACAGAAAGAGAATGACATCAAGCATAGACAAGGACAGAGAATGACATCCAATCACAGACAAGGACAGAGCTGACATCAAGCACAGACAAGGACAGAGAATGACATCCAATCACAGACAAGGACAGAAATGACCATCGAATCACAGAAAAGGATCAGAGAATAGGAATGGACATCCAAGCACAGACAAGGACAGAGAATGACATCAAGCACTAGACCAAGGACAGAGAGAAGGACATCCAAGCACAGACAAGGACAGAGGAATGACATCCAATCCACAGACAAGGACCGAAAATGAAATCGATCACAGACAAGGACAGAATGACATCCAAGCACGACAAAGACAGAGACTGACATCCAAGCACAGACAAGAGACAGAGAATGACATCCAGCACAGACAAGGACAAGAATGACATCCAAGCACAGACAAGGACAAGAGAATGAAATCCAAGCACAGACAAGGACAGAGAATGACATCAATCACAGACAAGGACAGAGAATGACAAATTCAAGCACAGACAAGGCCAGAGAATGACATCAGCACAGAAAAGGACAGGAGAATGACATCCAGCACAGACAAGGACAGAGAATGACATCCAAGCACAGACAAGGACAGTGAAGCAGCCAGACAAGACACAAGGACAGAGAATGAAATCCAAGACCAGGGACCAGGAAAGAGAATGACCATCCAAGCACAGAGGGGGCAGAGAAATTCGATACAGCCACAGAAGAAAAGGACAGAAACTGACATAGAAGCCAGAAAAGAAGAGGAAAGGAACCCTACAAGCACAGAAAAAGATAGAAACTTACATGAAGCACAGAAAATGATATGCACATAAAAGGAACAGACAGAAAATAACATACAAACAACCGAAAAAAGGCAGAAGAAACTGACATTACAACACATAAAAGGACAGGAAATAACATACAAGCACAGAAAAAATACAGAAGAAAATGCCATAACAAGCACAGAAAAGGAGAGGAAAAGGCACACAATCACAAGAAAAAGACAGAAAAAAAATGACATACAAGCACAAAAAAGGACACGCACATAAAAGGACAGAAAAGACCATACAGCACATAAAAGGAGAGAAGAGGAACAGGATCATACAAGCACATATAAGGACAGAAAATGACATACAAGCACAGAAAAGGAAAAAATGACAGGAAACGACCTACAAGCACAGAAAAGGACAGAACAATGACATACAAACACAAAATTACTACAAGAAATGACACGCACATAAGAGGACGGAAAAAGCGACATAAAAGCGAAAAAGGACAGAAAATGACATACAAACACATAAAAGGACGAAAATGACATACAAGCACAGCAAAGGCCAGGAAAAGACATACAAGCACACAAAAAAAGACAGAAAGGAAACAGAAAAGGACATACAAGCACAGAAAAAAAGACAGAACAGTGAAAACAAGACACAAAAGGGCAGGAAAAGAATACAATCACAGCAAAGGACAGAAAATGACATGCATACAAGCATATGAAAAAGGACAGAGAGAAAACACAACACATAAAAGGACAGGAATGACATCCAAGCACAGAAAAGGACATGAAAAGACATACAAGCACAGAAACGGACAGAAAATGGCAAGCACATACAAGCACACGAATAAGGGCACAGGCAAAGAGGACATATCAGCTTATGTATGAAAATTGCCAAGAAGACAGAGAAAAGGACAGAAATGAAATACAAGACAAGAAAAGGACGTCGTAAAATAAACATACAAGCACAGTAAAGGACAGGAAAAGCATACAAGCTAGCACATAAAAGACAGGGGACAGACAGATAGGCAGAAAGAAAATGACATACAAGCACAGTAAAGGACAGGAAAAGACATACAACACAGAAAGAAAAAGGACAGAAAGATGGCAGTCAAGCACAGAAAAGGATATAAAAAGACATTCTCTTAAACGAAAAGAGTGAAAACCCACCCTCCTCTAAAGATTGAATGTCTCACTCCAAAAAAGAGCCAGCTGAGTGACGCATCTTTTAGAGTGAGATCCACTTTAAATAAAGAGTGAACCAAATAACTCTAATGAAAGAGTGAACTGATAACTCCATTTTGAAGTGAACTAGTCACTCTTATAGAGTTGTGTTTCTTTGTGAATTTTGTATGTTGGGGAGTATATTGGATGTGTTAGGTAGAAGCATAGCATCGTGACATGATGAATATGTGGCGCATCATTGAGACATGCACGATTGTGACATGCAACGCGACGTGGATAATACCAGCACAGAAAATGACAGGAGGAAAAACGACAGGAAAATGATGTACAGGCACAAAAAAAAACTACAAAGAAATGACATACAAGCACATGAAAGGACAACATGACATACAAGCACAAAAAGGACAGAACGTAAGGATATTACAACACATAAAAGGACAGGAAAATGACATCCAAGCACAAGAAAAAGGACATAAAAAGACATACAAGCACAGGAAGAAAATGAACAGGAAAAGACATACAAGCACAGAAAAGGACAAAGAAATGACATTACAGCACATTAAAAGGACACAAAATTGACATACAAGCACAAAAAGGACAGAAACTACTGCATTCATGTACATTTTTAGCAATTTAATTTTGTACTATCAACCTTTGGTTTTAATTATTTGTGCTTTTGCATAGTTTAGTTTAATTTTTGGAACTTTGCGCAATATTTTGATGTGTGCATATTTGATGTTTCTGGAATTTCATGTTGTCTGGGATTCTTCTGAGTAGGTAGTGATCGTTGCACCTTTGGTGACAGTGTTTTGTGCTTCTCAGCACTCCCTGGAAGCTCATAAGGTTTCATTTTTATTTCTATATATTTTTTTCATTTACTGATTTGTATTGTTTATTGCTGTGTCTGCCAAATGAATAAATAAAATAAATAAAATAAAAATAACATATAAAGCACAGAAAAGGTAAGAAAGAAAAGAGTACAAAAACACAGAAAAGGACGGGAAAAGACATCCAAGCACAGAAACGGACAGAAAGTACAACACGGCACAGAAAAGGACAGAAAATGACATTCCAAAACACAGACAGAAAAGGGCATAAAGAGTGATTACAAGACATGGAAAGGACAGGAAAGAATACATAACAAGCATATAAAAGGAGACAATGACATACAAGCACAATAAGGAAGAAAATTACATATAAGCACAGGAAAAGGACATAAAAGAATCCAAGCAACAGAAAAGGTAAGAAAATGACATACAAGCACAGAAAGAAAAGGACGGGAAAAGACAGCAAGCAAGAAAAGGACAGAAAATTACATATAAGCACAGAAAAGGACATAAAATGACATACAGAGCACAGAAAAGGTAAGAAAATGACGACAAACACAGAAAAGGACGGGAAAAGAGGAAAAAGACATACAAGCACAGAAATGGACAAGGAAAATGGCATCCAAAACCAAAGAAAAGGACATCAAATGACATACAAGCATAGAAAGGACAGGCAAAAGAATACAAGCACAAAAAGACAGAAAAAATGAATGTATGAGGACATTAAAATGGCAACAAGCACAGAAAAGGACAGGAAAAGACATACAAGCCCAGAAAAAGGGCAGAAAAGACATTTACAAGCACAGAAAAGGGCAGAAAAGACACAACAAGCACATAAAAGACAGAAACAGAAAATGGACACACAATCACAGAAAAAGAGAATAAAAGGACTGAAAATGACATACATTCACAGAAAAGACAGAAATAAAAAACATTACAGAAAAGGACAGGAAATGGCATACAATCCGGTCATTACAATACAGTAAATAGTAAGCTAGAACATGTTTTGACTTATTGGTTACCGGTAATTAACATAGAATTCCCGCATAAAATTATAAATAAACTTTATGAGTTAAAAATTATCCCGGTCGCAGTCGTGTCATAAACAGGCTATTCTGCCCTCCCTCGGAATGACTGGAGTGAAAGATTCACTAATGTGTTTGAATAGAACGTTCAATTATATCGAAACAGCAGCCCTTAATCCTTTTACTAATTCAATTCCAACTTCTTATATGTAGTGCTTGGGCTTTTCTCTCACTCACCTTTCAAGAAAATTTTAAACCATCACGTCAAGATGAAAGAATTTTCAAAGAGTAGAATAGAATTTCTCCATAATCCAATGCAAAGTTTCAGTCCAGATTTGGGAGTAAGTAAGTGCAATAACTGGACGACGTGTTGAGAATTAATAACATAAATTATTATACATATGAATATTTATTCAAATAATTTAATTAGGATTTCTAAAAGAAACGGCTACCGAATGTTAAAAAATAAAAATCAATAAAAATTCAAAATCCACATGCGACGCGGACGGCGGCGTGCCTGGCAATACAGCAAAATCTGAGATTCTAGTCTGAGAGCTTCTGAGACTGGGGTCGAGGCTATAAAGTTTGTGAAGGCAATACGGGTGTTTTAGGTGACCATTGCCATTGGAAGTGCGAAAGAATTGTGGTATTAATTTGTGCCACCACCTGCCACCTAATAATGAGTGGCTAAGGAATTCGGCAGCCTCGACGGAATAAACTGTACTGTATAGGCTGTGTTGTTGATGGGTGGTTGATTGGCAGCATACTAAATTCGGGGGTTGGCAATTTAACTGTATCCAGATGTTTATTTCTCTCAATTTGCGCGTCTATAGTCATGAAGGCACGACCGTCAATGCATTGAGCCAGCCAGTTCACGCCTCAGCTCAGCATGCCATAGCAACAAGTTGAACAACAACCAGATAAGGCCAGTAAAAAAAGTAGTAAAGAGTTTCTGTCCGGACTTTTTCAAAAAAAAGAGGAGGCAGGGCCGATTACGATTTAATATTCAATTTTTTGCTAATATTTTTTTCCAAGATGGCCGCCATGTTAAATATGGATGGCCCGGTAGATTTAATCACGATATGTGTTATTTGAGTATATGATGCGTGTATGCAAAACAATGATTGTATATTTTTAGTCCACTTGCCTTTTTAGTTTAAAAATTCAGAAACAGTGAAAAATGTACATTTGTTGGGCTTGAAAATAGCTAATTGAGATTAGGGATCACAGGCCTGGACTGGTAACGCACCCCATACAATGGAGATCAGGTGTAGTCTATAGGCGAATATGCCTGCGGCTAGCTGCATAAGTGATTACCACACAAATATGCTGTCACAGAAAACCAGCTGTTCTCATCTTTGCTAAGTGCCCCAGGTAGTCTTATGTTGGGTGGCTTGAAAACGACTTCAGTGCTTGCCGGAAAACAGGAAGTGCTTGAGAACCATATTTCCATAGAAAACTAGGCGCGATTTCCGGTCGTTTGTATTTGCGTTAACACGCTTATAACCCCCGTTGTTTCATGATGAATACGAAGCTGAAGCGAACCACCTTTTAGCGACTGGAAAAAAATACTACAAAAAGCACCGGGCTCAGGGGTTTTTATAGAATCAGCCACAGTATGCAATATTATTCTTACGCGGACATTTGTATGACGATCGTGATATTAAAAAGAGTCTCGGACGGCGAGATATATGAGCTCTGTGATAAATGTAGAATACGGCGAACAGCGTTGCATTGCAAGGTAGAAAAAAAGAGTGTAGACAAATTCTTAGGCAAAATAAATGTACATTTTTTCGATTTTTTAAATTTATTTGCTTTTGTCCCACTTATAGTAATAAAATAAACATAAGGAGGGTGGCGGCCAAAAAGAAGGCGGGCGGGGACGAGAACCTCGTATTGTGCTTTTTACTTGCCTAATCAGTTCTAAAAAATCTCCTACAACGCTACGTACGATTACTGACATGAAAAAAAATTGAAAAAGCGGGGTGGGGTGCGCAGCGGAGGATTCCATGCGGGAATAAAGCAAATCCAGACCTCAGCACAAAAAAACCCCGAAAAAACACCCACTCTTAAGTGAAAATTTTTCTTGATGTCGTACTAGTTCCAATAATGGTAAATTATGGCATCATCTTTTAAAATTTGGAAATAATCTTTGGTGCCATAAGTTACAACGTTCTGTGGAGTTCCAATGCTATTTTTTAAGGTGTGACTTTGAGAGTTTGGATGTATCATTTCTAAATAAAAATGAAAAAAAGGATTTTCTTGAATTGAATTAGCACTCTAGAGTCTGTAGAATAATTGTCTCCAATTTGTAAACGATGTGTTGTTACTATTTGTTCCCAAAAAAGGTAATGTCACAGTACACGCTGCAAATTTGGCAGCCACAATGTAGACACAACAAGGGTAGTTTTCACATGAAAACTTCATTAATGTGAATTTTAATCTGGAAAAATGGTTATCACATGCTGCAGAAGACTCTCAAGAATGCCTACAACATACGTTTATGCCAAATAATGGATATGTAAGCACTTTGCAGCTGTTAAAGTTAGAGCAGAGATGTCTGTGTATCTTGGCTTAACTGGCACTTTCACTACACACAAATGTCATGACTAGAGAGTCTATGATAACAGCAGCCATAAAAAAAGTTAGAGTAGAATATCTAGTCATGATCAATCAGGGACTAATGTAGTACGTCCCTAAATATTCTAGCATGTTGTTGTTTCCGAATTGACTGATTTTCCCTTCATGGACTGGTAAAAACTGATTTTGAAACGGTGATTTAACCGTTAAAAATCCCAATTTAAAGTTAGCAGTTGCCCCCCTGGAATTCCCGGTTTTTTTTTTTAGAAGGGAAAGAGCCGCTTTATTTTCTGATACAATAAATTATGAACTACACGGAAGTAGGAGCGACTGTGTTCAGTTATTATTTGTTCAAATTTTCAGTCATTTTGTGCTTTTCGGGTCAACATTTTCACGGATGTAAGCATTTTCCCAATTCAGGCATATCAGGACTCGCTTCCACACTCGTATCGAAGAGTATTTGTGTTTAAATTTATTTATTCTATCCTTATGTTCCAATATATTGATAACAGTGAATTTTACTTTCAAGTAAGTGAATTTTCCCTCAGTCAGCCAAGTAGTAAGGTGTTTTATGTACGAATGATGGCTTTTGGAACACTAGGTCCGAGTATGCACACAAACCCTAAACCATAACCTAACCCCTGTCCTGGAAATGTGAGTCGCAGAAACACAAAAACCAATTTTATTATACTGTAACTGATGTTCACTTTTGTGTCATTATATTCCAACTTTGATTCATTGTGATATTCGTCAAATCCGTTGACAAATTCATTCCGCCTGGCGATGACTTACTGAATAGAGAAAGAGCGATTTTGTCTTTTGATTGTAAGAATCTTGTCTTTCACATTCGGCGGGTGTCATTAAATGGAAGAAAGTGTTTATTTTATGATCAGTACCACCTGCCAGACCATATAATCTAATTAATGACTGCAAAAAATAACGAAGTCCAAGGTAGGGGTTGGGTGGGGCTTGCTGCACATAGACGGGCCGGTCAAAGGATCAAATATAGCGTTTTGACGGCTGTTGTTGTTACAAAGGTCAACCGAGTGGATTCATACGACCATGGGGTTGTGTACAATAACGTATGGGGTGTTGGCATTTCTACATTTTTATTTTAGGGTTTAAAAATGGCCCCAAAAAAGGTCAAAATTGTCCAAAAATAGGTAAATCAGTCGAAATGTGTTCTTTCTTTAAATAATCTTCACACATGTCCATTTATCTTCAAAGGAAGTCATATTACGGTGAATATAATGGGAAGCCATTCCAATTTACAAAATTATGGGGTCAAAAAATGGGCCAAAAAAGATCAAAATTGTCAAAAAAATAGTAATCAGTAGAAAAGACATCCTTGCTTAAAATAATCGATCAAACATATTCATTTACCTTCAAAGGAAGTCAATTAAGTGGATAAAATGCAAGCCATTCCACCTTTTACATTTGGGGTCAAATTGGCAAAAAGGTCAAAATCTCCAACAAATAGGTAAATCAGTCGAATAAATTCATTTTTTAAATAATCAATTAAAACATATCATTCACCTTCAAAGGAAACATATAAGTGGAATTAAATGGATTGCCATTCGATTTGGCCAAAAAAGATCAAACTTGTCAAAAAATGGATACATCAGTCCCAATACCGTCGTTCAACAAAAAATTTCAAGGAAAACTTGCCATTAAATTCTCAATTTGAACGTCAATAGGCAGCTTTATATTGCTTGTCATTCTACTTTTCATATTTTTGGATCAAAATGACCAAAATAAGTCAAAATTGCCCCAAACATGGTTTAAATACTTACATCCAAAGGTGTGTCATATAATGGGATAGAAAGCTCGTTGGCTTAATTGACAGATTTTGGGTTGAAATGGCCCCAAATCATTATAATGCCCTCTTTTCAAGTAGTGTCATAGAAAAGTTTTGCCTTTTATTCAGGTGTGTTGAAAAGAGTGCTAGCCATTTAACTTAAATTGATTTGTCTGATCAAAGTGGAATAAATAGGACTACATTCTCAAAATGATCACAATCAATAAAAGGGTGAAATAACGAAACGTAACACTTTGTCCGACTCTGATTGTTTTACTTTTTGAACAGTAGGTCAAAAGAATATGTGTTTACATCCCACGGTTGAGATGAGATATAATTAAGTAAACATAATAAATAGAGTGCTAGTCAGTCATATATTTCGGAGTCGAAATGGGACAAGAAAGGTTTAATTTCCCATTAAAATGTATTCAAAATAAACTAAAATGGGAATACCAATGATAAAACGTGGGACTTTGTCCATATTTTTAATTAGTTCCCTGTGAAATTTATATCGATTCTATGAATAGAAAAGTTTGTTAGGGCCAGGGTGTTGATTTTTCTTGATCTCGGATGTTAAGTTCACCGGTATTTCACCTGTATTCACCTGTCTTCTCGGGCTCCGAAAAATTAGGACACATGTAAGTCCTCTAATGCCCACCCTACTCATTTACAATCCACTGCATGGAAAAATTAAGACAGACTGGTAATGGTGCAGATATGTAGGCTCAGCTATCTGCCATTAATTAATAGTCTATGATGTTGTAATTTTTGGAGAAGAATGTCCACTTACCTTGAAGATGTTGACTGATGCTTGATTCAAACTGCCGAAGGGTGAGCATATTCCAGGGTCCACGACACGGTGTGTGAAATTTCTCATTATATTCAGATGGCATGTTGTTTATGTATTCTAAGGCTATGACCTCGCAGATCTATCTTCACATCCTTCATGGTGAAACTTGTTCGTCATGTCGCTGACCGTTTGCATTATCTTGAAGACTTGGATCATGTCACCTCTAAGACGTCTATATGCTAATGTAGGCAGATTCAGTCTCTCTAGACGGCTTCTGGTAGGGAAGATCCTAATATTCGGAATATCTTCGTTTGTCCCTCCTTGAAACCTCCCAGCTTGCTGAGATCTGCCTTTAGAAATGGGTTCCACACCACTATTTGAATATTAAGGTGGGGTCTCACCAAAGACTTGTAAAAGGGCTGGAACATATCTTCATCCATATGTGTAAAGGTCCTTCTGATAAGTCCCACAATCCTGTTGGCTTTGTTGGCTACTGCACCACATGTTGCTGAACTTTAAAGTTGGGTCAAAGATGACTTCTAAATCTTTCTCTTCTTCTCTTACTTCTTAAGTCAGTGTGTTGATCCTTCTCTCTGCTGTAGTATTGATTTCATCCTGTCTACCATAGTGCATGATGCCACATTTACCCACATTGAATTTGAGCTGCCATTTCTCTGCCCAATGCTTAAGCTACCAGATCTTGTGGAGAGTATCACTATCTGTGCCGCCTTATGTGGTTGTATGATACATTTGTGTCATCTGCAAACATCTCCACATGCCCTTTCAGAACGTCTGGCAGTCATTAATATAGATGACAAAGAGGATTGGGCCTAGTACACTGCCTGGGGATACCACTCTTAGTACATCAGCCATGGAGACTTCTTTCATTCACAACCACCCGTTGTTTCCTGTCCATCAGAAAGATTTCGATACAAAAACAGGAGCAGGTTTCCCTGATGCCATGTGCTTTCACTTTCTTAATCAGACGTGTGTGAGGCATGAATCGAAGGGCCTGACTGAACTCTAGGTACGCAACATCCACGCCTCCTTCGTCGTCAATCATGTTGTCCATGTATCCAGGACATCAATGAGTTGAGTCACACATGGATCTTCCTGAGCGAAACCTGTGCTGGTGTTCAATGAGGATCTTCTTTTTCACCATGAAGCTCATGATTGTGATTATAAGTATGGATTCCATTTATTTGCATGTTACTGACGCGTGACGCAAGTTTCCAGGTTACTGTTAGGCTTTCCCCTTCTTGAGATTGCTGTGAAATTTGCACTTCCATCCATCTGGGACTTTCCCTTCTGCAATTGATGTATTAAAGTAATTGTAATGTGGTTTCAGCTAAGACATCTGCAGCTTCTTTCAAGATCCTCGGATGGATCCCATCTGGCCCAGGTGACTTAGATGGTTTCAATTTCAGCTTTTCAACACATCTTCACGTTGTAAGAAACAACTGTCCCCTCTAGTGGTTCGCCATTATATTTCACTTCTGGTCAGGACTATCTGTTAGTCGTCATTGGTAAAGAAACAAAAAAACTTGCAAGAAATTTATGAGCACTTCAGCTTTTCATCATCACTCGTAGTTCTCTACCATCATCCTTAATAAGATCGGCTTGATCCACTCTTCACCTTGGTCTTTGATCTCACATAGTTCCAGACCTTTAGGTTTATCTTGGATTTATTCTGCCACGGCTCTTGCTCAAACTGATTCTTAGCTGAATCTCAAACCTTTGGTCGCCTCATCCTCAGCCTAGTGGTAAGCTTCATAGTCTTTGTACTGCTTTGTTGCTGATATCTTTCTTCCACGCGTGATACTTCTTCTTTACCTTAGCTAATGCCTCTCTGACATCCACAGTGGCTTTTTCTTTCTAGTGTCCCATTGACACGACATGTTGGATTTGGGTATGTTCTTCTCCATGCTTCCTGCATTCTTTGGCAAAAATTTTTAATGCATCGGATACTTCATGGTCCTCAAGTCAGTCCATTTGACTTCCATCAAATCAGATTTCAAACTTGCATAGTCTCCTTTGGCATATAAAAACCTAGATGGTTTGGTCTTCAGTACTGTGCTTCTTTACAGTTCAACTCAAATTGAGAAAAATGTGGTCACTCTTTCAAATGGGCAAGTGCTTGTGATCTATTCAATCAGTGCTCTGCATTCGTATCACCAAGTCCAGTAGGCTGGGATGGGCTGGTGACCTTCTCTTAAAATCTGTATTGCAATCTCACTTCTTGAATACAAAATAGGTGTATTGAAGGCAAGTCCATAATGTATGCTTGGGTTGCAACAATTTTTGGCACTGATGTCCCAAGATTCCCCAGTCCACCTCTTGGAAGTTTGAAATCAACCAAGATCAGCATGTATGAGTATTTCTTACGGCAAGCTGCATTGATGAGATTCAACATGTGATCATTATTCTCTGGGTTGAGTTGGGCTTCTATATACAAAAAAATCGGAGGTTCTCGTATCTGATAGTCTGGTTTCACACCAGATGCTTTCATCAAAATTTACATCAGACTTAGGTCATCAATCGGTATGGTGTTAGCCATTTCTTGACATAAATGCATACACCTCTGCCCTCCAGTGATGAGTAACAGTCATATCCATCCAGTTCCAACTCTGCTTTCGACAGTTCTCTTCCTTATTACTGGGTAGTACTTCTGCATTATGGCTATGATCTAAGGTTGGTTGGATGAATTAGTACTTCCAATTCACTTCTCTTGTTAAGTAGGCTGTCGGCATTGTATAAACATTTAAGATTATTATATTCCTTGTTCCTACTGGATTTTTTTTTTTAATAAATCACAAATATTGGTCTTACTTTTTCCAGATGCTTTGCTGTTAACTGCTGGTTCTTTTTCCAGCATCACCTAATTTTTCGCTGCTTACTGGCTGACCTTTTCCGTCTTTTAGGCTTCCCCTTACTTACTGGATTACTTTGTCCGAGTCTCTTGGTTTTTCTTGTTTCTTCCGAGTGCTTGCATTTCCTTACTTACGGGATCCTTTTCCAGAAAACTAATGCTTGACGTTCTTACTAATCTTTACATTTTCAGATCCTTTAGATTACTTTACGAGAGAAACGATTATTTTTTTCTGCTGAATGGAATACTTATTCCAGGGTCACTGGCTTTTCACTACAAAATAGATTATTACTCCAGAGTACCTGTTTTCTTTTTCGCATACTGATTGCTTTTACCTTGGCACTTGGGTTATCTATACTGACCTGGATACCTTTTTCCAGAAGCTTGTCTAAAGTAGTGCTATAACTTGAGGCTAAAATTATGCTGTGAATGTACAAACGAAAAAAGGCTGGTCGGCTTGTAACTGCCATCTGGGGTCTCCCACTTTCCTCTGTGAACTTGCTTCATTCTTCTGTGGCATCCGTACTATTTTACCTTGTCTAATAGTATGCCTTCTTCACCACCATCCCGACGTCTTCTCAACTCCTCTCTCAGCTGTGATTTTTCTCAGTTCTTGGGTGAACATATTGGGTGATGAAAAATTGCTCCAGGTACTATTGTCACGAAGTCTTTTCGATGCCTTAATCACCTCACGTTTATTTTTGACCGAGTCTAGTATCGGCACCCCTTTGGGCAGTCTTATATTAGTACCCTCTGTCCTCTTCCATAAGTCTTAGGACTGTTTCTATTTACTGTTATAGTTCTAGGCCACCGCTGAATGATTCTAGTAATCACGACCACATCATCCTCTTCCTGTACTTAGGCTGATCGCTATCTGATTCAGGCATTTGTGAATGATAGTTTACATTGTTCTGGTTCACGACTCACGATAGTCGTCAGATGGCGGCTTGGCTATCTTCAAGTGCGTTTTCAATACTATCTACTCTACTATGACGCTTGTCTTTGCTTCCTACTATCACATTGCCTGTTTCAACATTTCTGGTAGCATTTTACTGAGATTCTTAATAGTTCGGAAACTGCAGTGACACACGAGTCACATGACCAAATAAGTGGGAAGTGCATCATCCCATGTGCATCATTACACAGATTCTGGATATTAGTACAAGGAGCACATCCACTCACAGCAGAACTCACACTGGAGAGCTTTAAACCAAAATCATGGCTCACACCTTCACATTTCGAACAGGGGCTGATAATCTTCACCTACCCTTTTCCTTGCCTGTTACGTTACTTTTGTCATGACCTTCTGCTTCCTTGTCTCTTAACTACATCTCTTTATTTTTCTATTTGTATTATCATCTCTTATGGATGGACGTATTTTGGCTAGTCGTTTCTTGATGATTCTTGGTCTAATTACTCTCACTCAGGTACATGATGATTCGCTTTGGGAGGGCCACTTGGATTCTAATGTATGATCACAACATGAGAAGAATCCACTCAATCTACTGATTTTAAGGCATCTGCCCCTTTAAAGTCAAAATCATACACCGAAGTTTAAATAGGCAAAATGACCTGGAAACTTATATCAGCAGTTACTTTTTTATGATTTTTTAAAATAACATCTTAATATTGCTATGTATATTTTTAGTGCTATACATTAGAATAACCGAATTTAGATATTGAATTAAAAAAAACCAATAATCAAACTAATAATGTCTTTGGAATTATTAGTAACCTTTGAGAACAAAAATTACTACATACATGTTATAATCAGTTTATACCGTGAATTTTTGATATATTCCAATTGCTATTTCGCTCTATATTTGGTTATCAATTGGAAATTGTTAAGTATTCATTGCACGAGAATTTACTCTAGGTACTCATAAGGCTTTGTAAAGTTTAGTACATTGCATCATACTCATAAATGATATATAAGTGTCTAAGCGTAGGCTGCTTTTGTTTGAATTTTTGGAACGGAGTTTGTATCAATAGAACAGCTAAAATTATCCATCAAGCTTGTCCCGTTTGAGTAGATTCAAGGACAAGTGGACCATGGTGTCAGTGGTGGATTTAGCATTAAATATGCAATAGGCCCTAAACACCAGACCCTTCATGTCGGAGAAAGAAATGACATTTTGGACCATTAAACCATAACTGAATATGCAGTAAATGGGGACAGTGACTGTATCCACCAATATAATTCCTTGAAACACATAGGCCCATGTTTTCTAGTATGTAGAAAGTAGGCCATTATGCCTGCTTTACCAGTTTGACCACTTTTTTACCTTTTTTGGGACATTTTGACTCCAAAAGGTGTCATAGAAAATGGCTAGCAGTTTTATTACCAACCAAGGGGGTTACCACCCCCCATCGATATTCCCTGTCGCACCAAAAAATGCAAATGAAATGATCTAAGCTTTTTATGTAATTGTAAGGTCATCCTTTTCGGTCATGTTAGCGAAAACAAATTGGAGTTAACACCTTCAGAGGAGGTCAGGGCAGGGTTGTCCCGTTCAAAGTCGGAAGGTAGGGGGTGGTTCAACTTCCTATACTTTACTGTTGTAAAATGTCAAAAAATGGACTTTTGTAAGTATGTTTATTTTGCTACTGTAAGCAAATACGTACAATTTTGTATTTTTCTTATTATTTAGAGTACTAACATATGTACGATGCTTACTTTGGCACCCCCAAATAAATCAAGTTTGCTGGCATGAATGGCGAAAATGGCCAAACACCTGAGTTGGGGGATTTCTTACAAATATAAAGGTTATAAGCTCTCAAGTGACGTATCTTGTTTTTAGACTGATATGGTTTGTACTTTATTTGAAGAAGAACGGAACTAGAGTAAACACGATACATCAAGATGAGGTTTGCCTTGAATACGAAAAACTCGGGGTTACCACCCCCTGGTCCTGACGTGTAGCAAAACCCTGGCTTTGGACGGGGTAAGGTACAGTATTTTGAGAAAAGGGTTTGTTTTGACTAATTTATTAGTTTGGACAAAAGTTGAACTTGGTTTGTCCATTTGACCCTACAAAGTGTAAATTGAAATGGCTAGCGCACTATGCAATTAATTTGTTCTTGGGAAAGATAAACTGTACAGGTTCCATTGAAGATTGTGAGAAAACTCAGTAGTGGGTTTGGACAATTTTGCGTTTTTGGCCAGTTGACCCCGAATTGTAAATTGGAATGGTTAGCACACAATACGGTCATTTGTGTCCTTGGGATGTACACCACATGTCTGAAAAAAGTTGAGAGAAAAGAAGGCAATATGATTGATATACCTATTTTTGGACTATTTTTGACATTTTTGGCCATTTTTTACCCCAAAATCAAAAATAGATGGCCAACACCTCAGTCATACGCTAGTATGTACCATGAGGATTCGAATCCACCATGGTTGGATGTTTGTAACAAATTATGCTGTCAAAACTATGCTTATTGAACGAAGAAACATATCTATGGTGGGTGGGTGGGGTATAAGGGGTAGGGTACATGTGTTATGAAGGGGGTTGTGAAGCCACAATTTGAAAAGGAGAACCCAAAATATATAGTAAAAAAATCGTAAAATCAAGTTCAAACAAAGATAAACATACATATTTTATATCGATGAGAATGATAATTCTTTAATTTAACACACAAAAATCAAATTTTTCAGGCGAAAACACTAAAACCTAACCAAAGACAGGGCCCAGATATTAGATGTTAAATTGATGATACATTGACACCACAAAACGCACGG